>CM035812.1:65507017-65687017 GCA_020458035.1 Magallana ariakensis | reverse complement strand
CAGGGATGGTAGACAAAAGATTGTAGATGTGTATAATGTCAACCATATATGCCTAATTAAAAAGGCGCCGAAGCTCGCCTGGACCTGAAAATTGAGATTAAAAAAACGCCGTATTTTTTCCTGGTTTTCTTTGTTTATCTTTTTTTCTTAAAAACATTTTGTTAAGACATGTAAAGCAAAAAAAGTTTATATTTACAAGATTTTTCATTTGATACCAAGAAAAAGGGGCTGGCCCCTTAAATTAGGGGACCAGAGGTCTCTAAAGTCTTTTATCTGTAGCCCTTTACTGAGGGATATTTTGTGAAAGGTTATAGAAGCAAATATGTTTATCTCACAGTTATTTATCCAAGCAATGTAATGATTTTATCATGTGTTACGTAATAAGGGGTTTTTAGGGGTCAAAAGTCCAAAATTTTGATTACCCATATCTCAGAAAGGAAAAATATTTTGAAATGCAGTATAGAAGGAAAGTTGCTCAAAATGATGTACTTAACAATATGCAACCTTCTTAATTTCGTTAAACGGCCTCTATAAGGAGATAAGGGGTCGGCCCCTAAAATGTTTTTCCCCATATATCTCAAGAACGGTAACGAATGTCTAAACACTTGTTGAACAAAATATGTTTAGAACTAAAGGGTTTTTGAATTGATATCAAGAAAAAGGGGCTAGCCCCTTAAATTAGGAGACCAGAGGGCTCTAAAGTCTTTAATCTGTAGCCCTTTACTGAGGGATATTTTGTGAAAGGTTATAGAAGCAAATATGTTTATCTCACAGTTATTTATCCAAGCAATGTAATGATTTTATCATGTGTTACATAATAAGGGGTTTTAGGGGCCACAATTCAAAAAATTTGATCACCCATATCTCAGAAAGGAAAAGTATTCTAAAATGCAGTATAAAAGGAAAGATGCTCAAAATGATGTACTTAACAATATGCAACCTTCAAAATTTCGTTAAACGGCCCCTATAAGGAGATAAGGGATCGGCCCCTAAAACGATCTTAGTCGTATATCTTAAAATCAGTAATTTCTAAACACTTGCTGAACAAAATGTGTTTCGAGTTAAATGACCTTTTATTTGATATCAAGAAAAAGGGGCTGGCCCCTCAAATTAGGGGACCAGAGGGCCCTAAAGTCTTTTATCTGTAGCTGTTTACTGAGGGATATTTAATGAGGGTTATAAAAGCAAAATTATGTATAATACGTTTATATATCCTAAGAATATAATGATGTACTTATGCATTACCTAATTAGGGGTTTTAGGGGCCAGAAGTAAAAAGTTTAATCGTGTCTATCTTAATTGGAAGAAATGCAAGTATTTAAAAAAGCAACGTAATTGAACTTATAAAAAGCGATGCAGAAAAGCAGTAGTACTCCACTTCTTTTTACAGATCATGTTTTCTTGACGAAAATCAAAGTCGAAGATGTCATATCACCTTCTTAAAATCGGACGGAAGACCTCTTCGTTGCTCGCAACGAGATCGTGTCTAGTTATTCTTATTTTTTTTCTTCCGATTTTTGTGCACGCGATTTCTCAGAAACGGCTCGGCCGATCTCCATCAAATTTTCAGATATGATATATATTGGTCTGAACCTGATAGCAAATTTTTTGCATTGATGACGTCACATCCGTTTTTGAGATACTGAGATTTTTCCAATTTTTATATGGGTATTTTGTCTTCAGTCGTTCTCCTAAACTATAAAAGATATTGAGCTCAAATTTCTACGGTTGGTAGAGGAAAGATTGAAGTTTTGCATGGTTGTTGTTTTATATGTCTAGCTCTAAATGCGCCAAAGCTCGGTAGGGCTCGAAAGTTGAGATAACAAAAGCGTCGTGAATTTTCGTGCTTTTCTTTGTTTATCTCTTTTCTGGAAAATATTTTGTTAAAACATGTAATGCAAAAAAAGTTTAAATTTACAAGATCTTTCTTTTGATATCAAGAAAAAGGGGCTGATCCCTAAAATTAGGGTTCTAGAGGGCTCTAAAGTATCTCATCTATTGCCCTTAACTGAGAGATATTTTGTCATAGATTATATAAGCAAATATGTTTATCTTACAGTTATGTTGCCTTACACAATAATGATTTTCTAATGTATTACGTAATTAGGGGTTTTTGGGGTTCAAAAGTTCAAAACATTGATCACCTATATCTCAAAAAGGAAAAATATTTTGATAAGCAGTATAGAAGAAAAGATGCTCAAAATGATCTACAAAACAGTATGCAACCATCAAAATTTCGTTTAACGGCCCCTATAAGGAGATAAGGGCCGGCCCCTAAAACTTTCTTTCTCTGATATCTCAAGAACGGTAACGAATTTCTAAACCCTTGTTGAACAAAATGTGTTTAGAATTAAATGACCTTTCATTTGATATCAAGAAAAAGGGGATGGCCCCTAAAATTAGGGGACTAGAGGGCTCTAAATTTTTTTATCTGCAGCCCTTTACTGATAGATATTTTGAGAAAGGTTATAGAAGCAAATATGTTTATCTCACAGTTATTTATCCAAGCAATGTAAGAATTATATCATGTGTTACATAATTAGGGGTTTTTAGGGGCCAAAAGTCCAAACTTTTGATCACCCATATCTCAGAAAGGAAAACAATTTTGAAATGCAGTATAGAAGGAAAGATGCTAAAAATGATGTACTTAACAATATGCAACCTTTAAAATTTCGTTAAACGGCCCCTATAAGAACATAAGGGGCCGGCCCCTAAAATGTTTTTTCCCATTTATCTCAAGAACGGTAACGATTTTCTAAACACTTGTTGAACAAAATGTGTTTATAATTAAATGGCCGTTCATTTGATATCAAGGAAAAGGGGCTGGCCCCTTAAATTAGGGGACCAGAGGGATCTAAAGTTTTTTATCTGTAGCCCTTTACGGATAGATATTTTGTGAAAGGTTATAGAAGCAAATATGTTTATCTCACAGTTATTTATCCAAGCAATGTCATGATTTTATCATGTGTAACATAATTAGGGGTTTTTAGGGGCCAAAAGTCCAAAATTTTGATCACCTATATCTCACAAAAGGAAAAATATTTTGATAAGCAGTATAGAAGAAAAGATGCTCAAAATGTTCTACTAAACAGTATGCAACCATCAAAATTTCGTTTAACGGCCCCTATAAGGAGATAAGGGCCGGCCCCTAAAACATTCTTTCTCTGATATCTCAAGAACTGTAACGAATTTCTAAACACTTGTTGAACAAAATGTGTTTAGAATTAAATGACCTTTCATTTGATATCAAGAAAAAGGGGATGGCCCCTAAAATTAGGGGACTAGAGGGATCTAAAGTTTTTTTTATCTGCAGTTCTTTACTGATAGATATTTTGTGAAAGGTTATAGAAGCAAATATGTTTATCTCACAGTTATTTATCCAAGCAATGTAAGAATTTTATCATGCGTTACATAATTAAGGGTTTTTAGGGGCCAAAAGTCCAAACTTTTGATCACCCATATCTCAGAAAGGAAAACAATTTTGAAATGCAGTATAGAAGGAAAAATGCTAAAAATGACGTACTTAACAACATGCAACCTTTAAAATTTCGTTAAACGGCCCCTATAAGGAGATAAGGGGCCGACCCCTAAAATGTTTTTCCCATTTATCTCAAGAACGGTAACGAATTTCTAAACACTTGTTGAACAAAATGTGTTTATAATTAAATGACCTTTCATTTGATATCAAGGAAAAGGGGCTGGACCCTTAAATTAGGGGACCAGAGGGATCTAAAGTTTTTTATCTGTAGCCCTTTACTGATAGATATTTTGTGAAAGGTTATAGAAGCAAATATGTTTATCTTACAGTTATTTATCCAAGCGATGTAATGATTTTATCATGTGTAACATAATTAGGGGTTTTTTGTGGCCAAAAGTCCAAAATTTTGATCACCTATATCTCAGAAAAGGAAAATATTTTGAAATGCAGTATAGAAGGAAACATGCTCAAAACGATGTACTTAACAATATTCAACCTTTAAAATTTTGTTAAACGGCCCCAATAAGGAGATAAGGGGTCGGCCCCTAAAATGTTTTTTTCCCATATATCTCTAGAACTGTAACGATTTTCTAAACACTTGTTGAACAAAATGTGTTTAGAATTAAAGGACCTTTCATTTGATCAAGAAAAAGGGGCTGGCCCCTACAATTAGGGGACCAGAGGGCTCTAAAGTTTTTTTTATATGTAGCCCTTCACTGAGAGATATTTTGTGAATGGTTATAGAAGCAAATGTGTAATCTCACAGTGATTTATTCTAGCAATGTGATGATTTTATCATGTGTTACGTCATTAGGGGTTTTTAGGGGTCAAAAGTCCTAAGTTTTGATCACCTATATCTCAGAAAGAAAAATTATTTTGAAATGCAGTATAGAAGGAAAGATGCTAAAAATGATGTACTTAACAATATGCAACCTTAAAAAATTTCGTTAAACGGGCCCTATAAGGAGATAAAGGGTCGGCCCCTAAAACGTTCTTTGCCGTTTACATTAAAAACGGTAACGAATTTCTAAACACTTGCTGAACAAAATGTGTTTAGAGTTAAATGACCTTTCATTTGTTATCAAGAAAAAGAGGCTGGTCCCTCACATTAGGGGACCAGAGGGCCCTAAAGTCTTTTATCTGTAGCAGTTTACTGAGGGATATTTTGTGAGGGTTATCAAAGCAAAATAAGGTATAATACTTTTATATATCCTAACAATATAATGATTTACTTATCTAATTAGGGGATTTTAGGGGCCAGAAGTAAAAAGTTTAATACTTTCTATCTAAATTGGAAGAAATGATAGTATTTAAAAAAGCAACGTAAGAGAACTTATAAAAAGCGATGCACATAAGCATAAATACTCCACTCCTTTTTACAGATCATGTTTTCTTGTCGAAAATCAAAATAGATGATGTCATACCATCTTCTTAAAATCGGACGGAAGACCTCCTCGTTGCTCGCAACGAGATCGTGTCTAGTTATTATTAGGGTCTTCCGTCTTCAGCGGAAGACCCTACTATTATTCTATTGTTTCTTTTTCAGGTTTCTTCTTGTTATTATTATTCTTTTTTTTTCTTACCGTTTTTGTGCAGACGATTTCTCGGAGATGGCTCGATCGATTTCGTTCAAATTTTCAAGATAAACGCGTTTTTATATGAATTTGATGTTTTCAAATCACTTTTTGAAAATTCACTTCCGGTCGGAAGTTATCGTCCGTTTACGATTTTAAAAAGTCAATTTTGTCTGTCAGGTTTCTCAAAAACGAGTAAAGATAAAGGGCTGACATTTTCAGAGATGATAGATCTACCTATTTTCTGGTGCACCTCGGTCAAGAGAATGTCCGCCGTCACTTCCGGTCGTCACCGGAAGGAAATTTGAAAAATTTAATTTTTGAATTTTTTTATTTTTTAATATTTTTCTTTAAAATTTTTACACTCTATAGTGACCCTTTTTCTGATTCAGAATATGTAATTCGTTTTAAAATCGATCAACGCATTCTCGAGATATTAAGGCTCAAAGTCCTGAAGCGAGAGTCCGAGTAGCTCAGTCGATAT
Organism: Magallana ariakensis; assembly: GCA_020458035.1. Taxonomy (NCBI): domain Eukaryota; kingdom Metazoa; phylum Mollusca; class Bivalvia; order Ostreida; family Ostreidae; genus Magallana; species Magallana ariakensis. Next base: position 65,681,481 of record CM035812.1, on the reverse strand, counting down.
GGTCGTGGACATTGCCCAGGCGACCCGGGTTCAAGCCCCGAGTGCCGCAAAATTTTTTTTTCGTTTTTTTTGCGTAGACTCACAATTTTATCTTTAAAACGATGAGTTTTATCTCATTTATTCAAAAATCGGACGGAAGACCCACTCGTTGCTCGCAACGAGAACGATCTAGTTATTATTATTATTCTTTTTTCTTACCGATTTTGTGCAGACGATTTCTCGGAGATGGCTCGATCGATTTCCTTCAAATTTTCAAGATTAACGCGATTTTATCTGAAGTTGATTGTTTTTTATCCATTTTTGAAAATACACTTCCGGTCGGAAGTTATCGTCCGTTTACGATTTTAAAAAGTCAATTTTGTCTGTCAGGTTTCTCAAAAACGAGCTAAGATATAGGGCTGAAATTTTCAGATATGATAGATCTACCGTTTTTCTGGTGCACCTCGGTCAAGAGAATGTCAGCCGTTACTTGCGGTCGTCACCGGAAGGAAATTTGAAAAATTGAATTTTTCAACTTCTTTATTTTTTCAGATTTTTATTTGAAATTTTTACACTCTATAGTGACCCTTTTACTGATCCAGAATATGTAATTTGTTTTAAAATCAATCAACGCAGTCTCGAGATATTAAGCGTCAAAGTCCTGAAGCGAGAGTCCGAGTAGCTCAGTCGATATGGTCGTGGACATTGCCCAGGCGACCCGGGTTCAAGCCCCGAGTGCCGCAAAATTTTTTTTTCGTTTTTTTTGCGTAGACTCACAATTTTATCTTTAAAACGATGAGTTTTATCTCATTTATTCAAAAATCGGACGGAAGACCCACTCGTTGCTCGCAACGAGAACGATCTAGTTTTTATTCTTTTTTTTTCTTCCCATTTTTGTGCACGCGATTTCTCAGAAACGGCTCGGCCGATCTCCATCAAATTTTCAGATATGATAGATATTACTCTGAACCTGATAGCAAATTTTTTCCGTTGATGACGTCACATACGTTTTTGAGATATTGAGATTTTTCCAATTTTTATATGGGTATTTTGTCTGCAGTCGTTCTCTTAAACTATAAGAGATATCGAGCTCAAATTTTTACTGTTGGTAGAGGAAAGATTGAAGTTTTGCATGATTGTTGTTTTATATATCTAGCACTAAATGCGCCAAAGCTCGGTAGGGCTCGAAAATTGAGATATCAAAAGCGTCGTAAATTTTCATGCTTTTTTTTGTTTATCTCTTTTTTGGTAAATATTTTGTAAAAACATGTAAAGCAAAAATTGTTTAATTTTACAAGATCTTTCGTTTGATATCAACAAAAAGGGGCTGGCCCCTAAACTTAAGGACCAGAAGGACTCTAAAGTATTTAATCTATAGCCCTTAACTGAGGGATATTTTGTAATAAGTTATAGAAGCAAATATGTTTATCTTACAGTTATGAAGCCTACGAATATAACGATTTTTTCATGTCTTACGTAATTAGGGGTTTTTAGGGGTCAGAAGTCCAAAACTTTAATCACCTATATTTCAAAAAGGAAAAATATTTTGATTAGCAGTATAGAAGAAAAGATGCTCAAAATGATCTACTAAACAGTATGCAACCATCAAAATTTTGGTAAACGGCCCCGATAAGGAGATAAGGGGTCGGCCCCTAAAACCATTTTTCTTAGATATCTCAAGAACGATAACGAATTTGTAAACACTTGTTGAACAAAATGTATGTAGTTTTAAGTTACCTTTCATTTAATACCAAAGACAAGGGGCTGGCCCCTAAAATTAGGGAACTAGAGGGCTCTGAAGTATTTTATATATAGCCCTTAACTGAGGGATATTTTGTAATAAGTTAAAGAAGCAAATATGTTTATCTTAAAGTTATAAAGCCTAACAATATAATGATTTTCTCATGTGTTACGTAATTAAGGGTTTTTAGAAGTCAAAAGTCCAAAACTTTGATCACCTATAACTCAAAAAGGGAAAATATTTTGATAAGCAGTATAGAAGAAAAGATTCTCCAAATGATCATCTAAACAGTACGCAACCATCAAAATTTCGTTAAACGGCCCCGATTAGGAGATAGGGGTCGGCCCCTAAAACCATTTTTCTTAGATATCTCAAGAACGATAACGAATTTGTAAACACTTTTTGAACAAAATGTGTGTAGTTTTAGTGAACTTTCATTTATTACCAAGGACAAGGGGCTGGCCCCTAAAATTAGGAACCTAAAGGGCTCTAAAGTATTTAATCGATAGCCCTTAACTGAGGGCTATTTTGTCATAGGTTATAGAAGCAAATATGTTTATCTTACAGTAATGAAGCCAAACACTATCATAAATTTATCAGGTGTTACGTAATAAGGGGTTTATAGGGGTCAAAAGTCCCAATCTTTGATCGCCCATATCTCAAAAAAGGGAAAATATTTTGATAAGCAGTATCGAAGAAATAATGCTTAAAATGATCTACTAAACAGTTTGCAACCTTAAACATTTCTTTAAAGGGCCCCGATAAGGAGATAAGGGCACAACCCCTAAAGCAATATTTTCCAAATATCTCTAGATTTGTATCAAATTTGTTAACACTTGTTAAAAAAATGAAGAATTAAGAAATAAAAGAATTCAAAGATTTCATTTGATATCAAGAGAAGGTGACTGGCCCCTTAAATTAGGGGTCAAGAGGGGTCTCAAGTTTTTCAACCAAAGTTCTTACACCTGAAACAAAATACTCTCTGATATTTAAAATAAAGACCCCTTTTCCTCTTTTTTCAAATTATGTTCAGCTGTTTTAAAGCAAAATCAAGATCTTACATGTATCTCAACTTCTAAAATCTGACGGAAGACCTCCTCGTTGCTCGCAACGAGATCATGTCTAGTTATTAGGGTCTTCCGTCTTCAGCGGAAGACCCTACTATTATTCTATTGTTTCTTTTTCGGGTTTCTTATTGTTATTATTATTATTCTTTTTTTTTCTTACCGATTTTGTGCAGACGATTTCTCGGAGATGGCTGGATCGATTTCGTTCAAATTTTCTAGATAAACGCGTTTTTATTTGAAATTGATGTTTTCAAATCACTTTTTGAAAATTCACTTCCGGTCGGAAGTTATCGTCCGTTTACGATTTTAAAAAGTCAATTTTGTCTGTCAGGTTTCTCAAAAACGAGTAAAGATAAAGGGCTGACATTTTCAGAGATGATAGATCTACCTATTTTCTGGTGCACCTCGGTCAAGAGAATGTCCGCCGTCACTTCCGGTCGTCACCGGAAGGAAATTTGAAAAATTTAATTTTTGAATTTTTTTATTTTTTAAAATTTTTCTTTAAAATTTTTACACTCTATAGTGACCCTTTTTCTGATTAAGAATATGTAATTCGTTTTAAAATCGATCAACGCATTCTCGAGATATTAAGGGTCAAAGTCCTGAAGCGAGAGTCCGAGTAGCTCAGTCGTTATGGTCGTGGACATTGCCCAGGCGACCCGGGTTCAAGCCCCGAGTGCCGCAAAATTTTTTTTTCGTTTTTTTGCGTAGACTCACAATTTTATCTTTAAAACGATGAGTTTTATCTCATTTATTCAAAAATCGGACGGAAGACCCACTCGTTGCTCGCAACGAGAACGATCTAGTTATTATTTTTTTTCTTTTTTTTTCTTACAAATTTTGTGCACGCGAGTTCTCGAAAACGGCTCGGTCGATTTTAATGAAACTTTCAGATCTGATAGATGTTGATCTGAACCTTATTGGAAATTTTTTAGATTGATGACGTCATTTCCGTTTTTGAGATACTGACGATTTAGTGAATTTTAAAGGGTCTGCTTGTCCATTGAACTCCTCCTTAACGGTAAAAGATATTGAGTTCAAATTTTCAGGGATGATAGACGAAAGATTGTAGATATGTCTAAAGGCGATAAAAAATGTCTGGCTTAAAGAGCCTCAAAGCTCGCCTGGACCCGAAAATTGAGATTAAATAAACGTTGTAATTTTTTCGGGTTTTCTTTGTTTATCTCTTTTCTGAAAAATATTTTGTTAAAACATGTTATGTAAAAAAAGTTTATATTTACAAGATCTTTCATTTAATACCAAGAAAAAGGGGCTGGCCCCTAAAATTAGGGGCCCAGAGGGCTCTAAAGTTTTTTATCTGTAGCCCTTAACTCATAGATATTTTGTGAAAGGTTATAGAAGCAAATATGTTTATCTCACAGTTATTTATCCAAGCAATGTAATGATTTTATCATGTGTTACGTAATTAAGGGTTTTTAGGGGCCAAAAGTCAAAAATTTTGATCACCCATATCTCAGAAAGGAAAAATATTTTGAAATGCAGTATAAAAGGAAAGATGCTCAAAATGATGTACTAAACAATATGCAACCTTCAAAATTTCGTTAAACGGCCCCTATAAGGAGATAAGGGACCGGCCCCTAAAACGTTCTTTCCCATATATCTCAAGAACGGTAACGAATTTCTAAACACTTGTTGAACAAAATGTGTTTAGAATTAAATGACCTTTCATTTGATATCAAGAAAAAGGGGCTGGCCCCTAAATTTTTTTATCTGCAGCCCTTTACTGATAGATATTTTGTGAAAGGTTATAGAAGCAAATATGTTTATCTCACAGTTATTTATCCAAGCAATGTAAGAATTCTATCATGCGTTACATAATTAGGGGTTTTTAGGGGCCAAAAGCCCAAACTTTTGATCACCTATATCTCAGAAAGGAAAACAATTTTGAAATGCAGTATAGAAAGAAAGATGCTCAAAACGATGTACTTAACAATATGCAACCTTTAAAATTTCGTTAAACGGCCCCTATAAGGACATAAGGGGCCGGCCCCTAAAATGTTTTTTTCCATTTATCTCAAGAACGGTAACCATTTTCTCAACACTTGTTGAACAAAATGTGTTTAGAATTAAATGACCTTTCATTTGATATCAAGGAAAAGGGGCTGGCTCCTAAAATTAGGGGACAAGAGGGCTCTAAAGTTTTTTATCTGTAGCCCTTTACTGATAGATATTTTGTGAATGGTTATAGAAGCAAATATGTTTATCTCACAATTATTTATCCAAGCAATGTAATGATTTTATCATGTGTTACATAATTAGGGGTTTTTAGGGGCCAAAAGTCCAAAATTTTGATCACCTATATCTCAGAAAGGAAAAATATTTTGAAATGCAGTATAGAAGGAAAGATGCTCAAAATGATGTACTTAACAATATGCAACCTTTAAAATGTTGTTAAACGGCCCCTATAAGGAGATAAGGGGTCGGCCCCTAAAATGTTTTTTCCCATATATCTCTAGAAGTGTAACGATTTTTTAAACACTTGTTGAACAAAATGTGTTTAGAATTAAAGGACCTTTCATTTGATATCAAGAAAAAGGGGCTGGCCCCTTCAATTAGGGGACCATAGGGCTCTAAAGTTTTTTATTTGTAGCCCTTCTCTGAGAGATATTTTGTGAATGGTTATAGAAGCAAATATGTTTATCTCACAGTGATTTATTCTAGCAATGTGATGATTTTATCATGTGTTACGTAATTAAGGGTTTTTAGGGGTCAAAAGTCTTAAGTTTTGATCACCTATATCTCAGAAAGAAAAATTATTTTGAGATGCAGTATAGAAGGAAAGATGCTAAAAATGATGTACTTAACAATATGCAACCTTCAAAATTTCGTTAAACGTAAGAGAACTTATAAAAAGCGATGCAAAAAAGCATAAGTACTCCACTCCTTTTTACAGATCATGTTTTCTTCTCGAAAATCAAAGTAGATGATGTCATATCACCTTCTTAAAATCGGACGGAAGACCTCCTCGTTGCTCGCAACGAGATCGCGTCTAGTTATTATTATTCTTTTTCTTTTTTCTTCTGACTTCTTTTTTGCCTTATATCTCAAAAACTATTCAACCGATTTGCATGAAATTTTTAGGGATTATGTGAAATTATTGTCCCTTGAAGCTATTAAACTTTCAGTCTTAAAATCGCTTACGTTTTTTAGTTACGTCATTTAAAAAATTTTCAAAAAGTGATTTTGTCCACGACTTTTCTCTTAAACGGTTGTTTATAAAGACTTGAAATTTTCTGTGATTGTAAATCTGCTGATTTACTTATGGCATTTTTACAAAAATATGTATTTCGTCACTTCCGGTCGAAACCGGAAGTGATTTTAAATTTTTGAAATTTTCATTTTTTGGAGCAAATATTAAAATTATATGCATATTGTAGAGTTTGCAAAGCTAAATACAAAACTGAAATTTGTTTTAAAATCAGGTGATGCATTGCAGAGATATTTGGGTTTAAATATTGATTTTTCCGGAAATTTTGATTCCGCAGTCAAGATTAAGAAAATAGTGCAAAATTCACACTGAAAATAACTCATGCTGAAAACAATTCGTACAGGTCATAATCAGAGTGTTTATTGAAACGATTTTGTTAATTCGATTGATAATTAATTACGTTGAATGTGTAAACTTCGTTTGGAAAAAGAGAAAATTTTGTCAACAGGAATCATAACAAAAACAAAGCAGGTGGAATTGAAAACACAGGTCCCGATTCTAATAGCGAAAAGCGATCGAAAGTCTTTTCTGAAATTTGGTAAAAGTGTTATTCAAATCGCAATATTAAGCCTAACCTAATCATCGCAGATCTTTCAGTTGTTGAATAATAGAACAACACGTGCAATGTACAGTGTAGATTGGATCACTGAATATAGAGTTTATAAAGATTTCAAATATGAATATATATTTATTAGAATTATTTATTTGAAAAATAAATGCATTAATGTAATGGATGTTAATCTGTGCTCTGCATATTAATCTCAAACTTATTAGTTTTAATCGAAATAATTATCGTACGATTCACCATGTCAACTCGCCATGTTTTGGTGGCAGGGGATAGTTTCGAACGAAAGACCTGGTCAAAATTTTGAAATAAAGGGAGAACCTGGGGTTTGGCTGGTTATTTGAGGGGTATAAATTGCTAGAATATTTATTGCATTCATTTTGTGGATAGAGGAGCTAATGTCAATTTTATTGATATATGACACTTTAATACTGGTAGCACTTTTCATCAGATATGGAATGAAAATGCGAAACTGTGGCCAAAATGTTCACTTTCGGTTTTGTGCTTGAAAAGTGGGGTGGGTTCAGAACACGAAATGTCACTCGAAAAGAAGGTGATTGACCCCCCATTAATTGGTGATTATTTGCATAGGTATACAGTAAGCAACAAATTCTATGGTAGTTTATGGCAGTTGCTCGGGACTGGAGCGTGGTGCTGGACCCGTGAAAATGTGAAAAAAGGGTAATTTTTCTGAAAATTTTGAGACCGTCCCTAGCTATTCTATACAGTGCTATATGTAAGTTGTACTTGTTTTATTCTGAAATGTATAAAAATTCTCAAGAGTCGGGACCATGTGTCCTGTACGAAATGTTCCGCCTGGAATATAGGGGGAATAGAGGCGTAATATAGAGCAGGATTCCGGGCGTCAGTTTATCTCTCTACATATATGGTGATGTAGAGGTTCCAGGCGTAAACCAACCAGAAATGGAGCGGAATCGGGCCGGAATATGAGGCGAAAAATGTAAATGAGCTACGCCTGGAAAAATAAAATTCCGCCTGGAAAAAATTCCGCCAAGGAAATGAAATTACGCCTGGAAAAGGTTTACGCCTGGAAAGTCCTATTTATTATGCAACATCAAGTGACCTACAGACCTGAATAGCCATTTCTTTTTCATCTAAGATTTTCAAATACTGTTATGAGTGTACACTAATTTCCAAAAAACATGAGAAAGTTTTGAAATGCTCTGAAAGTTTACACTGAAATCACATTCTGAATCATAAACAACTAAATACTATACCATGTACTCTACATTAAATCACAGCGCCTTATACCACAGAACTAAATTGTTCAAGATAACTGTAAATCTTTCAAGCCAGTGAAATTTCAGTAACAAAACAATATCATGTACATTCAAATTTACTAGAATAAGGTATCAATATGATCATCTTACATACCAGTATATATTGTATAATCCAGTAAGGACATTATAGAAGTAAAAAGCCTCTCTGTGTTAACCATTGAGTTCACACTAACTTCCCTCCTTCCTGACTGATTCAAACTTAACCTTGCTGAAATGACCCTAAAACATCAATTATTATTGACCAATCAGAGAATTTTACTCCTGCTTAAATTTCCAGGCGGAATTTTGCTTCAATTTTCTTGTTATTTTACGCCAGGAAAATTTGAATTTGCCTAATGACGCCTGGAAACCACCTCTTCTACTTAGGCGTAACTTTTCAAAATTCCGTCTCCGCCCCAAATACGCCCGGAATTTGCAGATTCCTGCCAGAATCCACCTATATTCCAGGCGGATTCCACCTCAAAAATTCGTACGGGGTCCCCTGCATGCAAACCAATTTTAGCAAAATTAAAAATCCACTGAAAAACTAGATCACATATATGAGCACTATCTGCCTCACATTTCCTCGAGCAAAAAAACTATCCCCTGCCACCTTCAAGAAAATGTCAATTTTTTAATAGGCTTTAAATTGAACAATATGGGAACAGAAAAGAAGTTCAATATGTGTAAAATGGGAAACTGGCTGAATTTTTATAATTGTTCAACCATGTAATTAGATATAGGGGCCAAAATGTAACAGGGGGTGGTCCTTGGAAAAAGTGCAATTTTCTAGTATTTTGGAGTTTTCCTTGTTTTAAAACCCTTTATAGGCATATTATTCTAACTGAAATCAGATGCAGGGTTGAATTTTGATTAACTGATTAATATTGAACCATTTTCATTAAATTTTCTTGAAATTAATTGATAGCCATGCAGTTTTATGAAGTTTTAAATCCTTAGTTTTGATAAGAAATTGTTAAATATTGTTCTTTCTCAAGCTAAAACAGACAAAAAGTAGATTTTATGGCTAAATATATATTTTACATGTTGTACATGTAAATTACATGTAATTACATGTAATTCTCAATAGTTAATATCCGCATTTTAAGGCATTATAAGTAATTTTAAAATGTTTGATTGTCAAAAAAGCACCCCCACCCTTCGATTTTCTTCACCGACAACCCCAAAATGGGCTTTATTTCACATTTCTTTTGATAAAATTTCATAGATACATCAAATTGCTCCCATTTAAAACAAAACACATATGTTTGGTTTCTTCTTTATTGAAAATATATCAAGAAAAATTGAATTTGTGTGCATTTTTTAACAATTTGTCATTTGCATGTAATCCCACCTCATGAAGGGGGTGTGGTCATGATGTTCAAATTTGGTATTTCTTTGTATGTAAAACATGTATTTCAATCTTTATAACAAATAAATCTAGATCTTTTGGTATTGGTTAAAGAATAAACAGAGAAATCAGGTTACATCATCATCTGTTCAGCATATTTGGGATATTACTCCCCGGGTAAGATGCCTGATTGCCATTTTCTAGGTACCTGTCCCTTATGAAGAGATGAAAGTGAGGGTTTTGTGCTCCAAATAAGTTGCTTTTATGTTCCAATAGACTTTTTAAACCTGTTAGTACCATTTAGAAACAAAAAGGTTGATTGCAAGGAGTAATAGTGTGTTTTTGCTTATTCCCATTTCCAGGGGGATAGGTGATACATATGAGTTGAATTCTCCTGTATGTTGTTACTAAATGTGAATATTTCAATGTTTTTACATCTGAAAGGGATAAAGGTTTCTTGTTATAACTGATTTTGAAAGAAAAAATGTGTTTTGGATTGAAAAAAGTCATGATATATGTTGAAAACCTTACAGAAACAGGTTAAGGTGATTCAGCCGGGAAAGGGTGTAATACTTAAACAGCCATAACTTTTTTATTTTTAAATGAAATCAGACCAAATTTGAAAAATTTTACTCAGAATTGCATAAAATTTCTGATTTTAAAGTGTTTTGGCTAGAGAGAAACAAACTCTAAAAGTTAAAGGTGGCAGGGGATAGTTTCGAACGAAAGACCTGGTCAAAATTTTGAAATAAAGGGAGAACCTGGGGTTTGGCTGGTTATTTGAGGGGTATAAATTGCTAGAATATTTATTGCATTCATTTTGTGGATAGAGGAGCTAATGTCAATTTTATTGATATATGACACTTTAATACTGGTAGCACTTTTCATCAGATATGGAATGAAAATGCGAAACTGTGGCCAAAATGTTCACTTTCGGTTTTGTGCTTGAAAAGTGGGGTGGGTTCAGAACACGAAATGTCACTCGAAAAGAAGGTGATTGACCCCCCATTAATTGGTGATTATTTGCATAGGTATACAGTAAGCAACAAATTCTATGGTAGTTTATGGCAGTTGCTCGGGACTGGAGCGTGGTGCTGGACCCGTGAAAATGTGAAAAAAGGGTAATTTTTCTGAAAATTTTGAGACCGTCCCTAGCTATTCTATACAGTGCTATATGTAAGTTGTACTTGTTTTATTCTGAAATGTATAAAAATTCTCAAGAGTCGGGACATGTGTCCCCTGCATGCAAACCAATTTTAGCAAAATTAAAAATCCACTGAAAAACTAGATCACATATATATGAGCACTATCTGCCTCACATTTCCTCGAGCAAAAAAACTATCCCCTGCCACCTTTGACTGCGAACAACAGCTGATAGCGGTGTGTCAACATTTTTAAAAGAAGCATGGCCTGCAAGACGTCGATAGTGGAAAATTCAGCTCAACTATCGTATGAGAGATTATAAAGGTATGTTTCAATACAGGATATGTCGTGTTGACTTTTTCTTTTCAAAGTATTTGTACTTTTCAATCTAATCCGAGATTCCTCTGACTCTAACCTCCGCTTTTGACGTGCGTCACAATATAAAAGCGAGTGGAATATCTGAATATTTTCTGTTCTTTGTTTTTTCACGTGTATGTTTTGCTCATCACTCTTTTGAATTTCTATTTATTATTTTGCTATGTATATGTTTGTCTTATTGTTTATTGAACAACACACCATACACTGTAAACAGTGGAGTGCGGGACGTTTCGCCCCTAAAGACGTACCTGCTTCAAAATCTGCTGTCATCATCTCCACAGCAACACTGTCCAGTCGACCCTGAATTGCCCTGAAGACCTACATAAAAAATAAATAACTATTAATAATATTAACAACACAGACGTATTCAATTAGAAGTATTAAAACAAATATAATCATTTTTACCTCAACATAATCTTCTTTGCGTCGCCTAGACATCAGTGCAAACACCAACGGAAACTGCATCGACTTCCCATCTTTGTGAACGAAGGCATGGATGGAGAGAAGCTGCCCGTTGGGTTTCATGAAGCTGGGAACAATCTGTGAAAGACAAAATCATAATTATCCAATAGTTCTTGATTATTTTATTTCCTTTATACTTAAAATAATACTGAATTTACATTTTGCTTACCTTGAATGTGCCATCAATGTACCATCTCTTGGCGTTTCCAAGTAACCCAAGCTGGTGATCCGTGGCGAAGACAAGATGCCTGGCACCATCATGACTGATGTCAGCTAACAAGAAGTCAGGACAGCCCAAGAAATCCATGTCAATCTACAGAGTAAAAGAGAGATATTAAAATAATGAAAACACGAGCATATTCATGTAGAGGATAAAAAAGAAGTACAGTGTTTACCAGTTTACCTCAAAATCCAGATTCGATGGCTCTGTCGGTCTGAAGCCAGCTCTGTGTCGATTGACGTAACGCTTCACGTTTGATGACTTTGGGGCGAGGAACCTCTGGTCGTCAACCAACTGATCAGCGACGGAAGTCTCTACGATGTCCCGGGCCTGTCTGAACACCTGCTGTCTGGCAATCTCCTTCGCCTGTGAATAAAAAAATAGACATTGAAATGTTAACATTTAGTGGCAAAATAAACATATGAATTATATTGTTCGTTAAACAACTTTATACCTTAGAAGAGATTTTCTTCAGCACTGGAAGTTTCAGATCTCCTGGATGGCAATGCTGGGCAGGACCTCTAACAAAGGAGTCACCCTTCTGCATCACGGTGGCATGGCACCTCATCTTCGTTGATCGTACGGCACACGTCCACGCTGTTGATGTCTTGTTCTCTCGCTATGAAGAAAAGAAACATTTTTATTCAGACAAGGAAAAATCATTATTACTGACCATATATACAACAAATACTAATATATTTTAAATACTTTCGTTTAATTTCTTTGTGAGATATACCTTTACTCCATACGTAAATCCATCGGATGCAACAAGCAGCTTTCCACCTCTTTTGCTTCCCTTCTCTAACACCTCAAATTGAACGGGCCTCTCGTCTAGGATGGTGTCTTCCATATCTTCTTGCAAGGACCTGTTTTATAAAAAAAATACCTATTAATAATATATCAAATAACATATCAAGTTAATCCATTTATTAATTTATAAATTCATACATATATATGTAAATTTATATTTATAAATATATAATATTTCTAGATGATTTATCGTTAGAATACCCTTCTTCTGGTTCCAAATCCTCTTCATCTATGGCCCGTCTGTGCGAAATATCGAAAGACTCTAAAACCTCGGGAGGACGGTAGATGGAATCTTCTTCTTCAGGCTAAAATAATAAGTATATGCATTAATTAATGGAATAAGATAAGAGAAATCTGAAAGAGATGTGACATTTTCTAACATTTTTTATAAATAGTATAAATCACATTAAATATAATATATAGATTTGTATGAATTATATAAATAACCACAATGTTAAAACTATACCTCTAAGTCCATCTCAGGCATTGGTGGTATCACCAGTGTTGGTGGATCATCCTGCCGATCTTCTACTACAGTAGACTGTAAAATCTCTTCCGACACTTCCATTGGCTCAGGCTATAAAATAAGGAAACAATATATATGTCGATATAATTTATATAAATTAAATATATTAAATAAAGTACTTTATATAAAATAATTAAATAAAATAGTGTAAAAGTAGTGTAAAATTTAAATCACTTCTAAAGAATTGAAATTATTGATATCAATTTTACAACAAATATAATAAAATTATGTAAATATAGTACCACACTGTCATTTCTGCTGATGCTGAAATTTCTGCAGGACTGGCACAGAAAAGGGAAGTCTTCTTTCCGCCTTCTGAGATCCCGGTAAAGTTGTCTTGAAATGCCTAAATTTAAAATAATAAAATAATGTTAGGGATATATGAACAATCTAATAATTCTTGTGCGATTACCGTGGGCTTCCTTAATTCCTCGTGTGATTATTTGCTTAATTCTCGTGTGATTATTAGATTAAATGATGAGACAGGATAAAAACTATAAAAAATTAAACCACTTACCAGAATTGCATGTTCTGTGTTGCCATTTCGAACACCCATCACACTCTAATGCTTCCTGGAGATGACGTACCGTCTTAAAACAAACTACACACTGGTCTATAATTGAAAAATAAAATATATGAGTGTCATAAGTAAAAGCTGTGCTCTCTGTAATATACATATCTAGGTGTACATTGAATTGTAGAGTAATAACAATATGATTACGGTATCTTAAATATAATATTCTGAATCAAATCTTGGTATAAGTAAGTAAAGTAAGTAAATCATTTATTATAGTGACATGTGTTTCAATTGAACTTATACACATTAAAATCATATACGTAGAACAAGTGGATCAATTTAACTATCTTGATACAGTGTCTGTTGTTTAATTACAATGGTAAATTGTTATCTACACAAAAACAGTGTGCAGCACAGGGAAACAAATATTTGGAAAGAATTGGGCACCTTAGTCTTGGCCGATTTACAAGAATTGTTACTCCAAATATTTTAAGCTTTGTTTTAAAGATTGGAAATAAAGGATACATTTTCATTTAGATTATTTCAAAGTAAAAAACTTGAAGGGAAAATTATAAGTTATAATATCTTGAATCATGATTGATTTACGTGTACATTGCAAACAAAATATTACACACAAATATTAGCTAATGTACATGGAAAATAATAATAAAAAATATATCACTAATTGCATTGAATATATCACAATATTAATTTAAAGCAATATGAGCTGCAATTTTCATGGTGAAATTTTTTTTCCCCGAAAATGTTATTTTCTAATAAAATGACAAAAATATCTTGGTTTTTAAATTTCTGTTAACCATACTTTTGTGGAAATGCCGTTAAGAAGCCTCAATTGGAGCAAAATTGAATTATTGTCGTCATGTACAAAAATTTATTTGCTGTATATTCCTTAGAAGAGAAATCATTCTACTGACAAAAATTAATGAATTATTCATTATTTAAGTTACATGCAGACTTATCAAACTAGCAGGTTTTTGCAGCAAAATTAAATTCTAAAAAAATACAGCTCATATTGCATTAACAATAACTTATAATAAATTTATATTACTTACCAGACATTCTCAGATGAATCTTTCAACTTCAACACTGAATTGATGATGATGAAAATGGAGAATGGATCTTCGCATATGTAGCCGCTAGTTCTCATAATTAACACCCGTCTCATAATTAATTTCTCCTCTTTAGCTTGACATGGAGAGCCTCCAAATTAGTTATAACATCTTAATTAGAAAACCGATTCAGACACTTAATAATGATTGCTAAACAAACATAATTATATTTGAAGTGGATAATCGCTTTTTTCGTTATTAAAGTTATCAGTGAATGTACCACATTAAACATGATCATTTGTAGATATGTTTTCAATAAAGTCAATTTTAATGACATGCATATATATATATATATATATATATATATATATATATATATATATATATATATATATATATATATATATATTTGTCTGAAAACATCGCAATATATATAATAAATAATATAGGTGCGAAACGTCTCAGCGCGAAAGGTCTTTAGGAGCGAAACGTCTCAGCGCGAAACGTCCATAGGAGCGAAACGTCCCGTTCCCTAAACAGTGCAATTAAATGGGGTGGGAGTTCCAAGGCACACAAGAGTAGAATGTTGTAATTAGAGTGCATGTTTGCATGATGATAACTTTACCTTTAATATTTTAATATAGCAGATCTTTACCATATCGCCTTTCACTTAATTTATAAATTTAAAAACTCAGACAGACTTGTGCTTAATTAAATAAATATATTTGACATGGTAAATATTCAATCTAATTAAAATTAGACCTTTCGTCTGGCTCTCTGTTATATATGGTTATCGCTCGTGAAAGAGCATGTAAAACAGAGTGCAAGATGAAAAGAACTTCATATTATATCAAGCTCAGATTTTAGGTTAATGTTCCCTGATATCCGTAAAACAGTCTTCTCACGATTTAATTATTTCACAGAACCATTGTAATTTGTTTGAGATTAGTTTATATCATATACCTAGTAGTGTATCAGTCCTGATACACGTGTTTTGGACTGGGTAAGACAGCAACCAAAAGCTAGGGCTGTATCGCCTTCGGGGCTGATATTTCTCTGTCTCAGCCCGTCGTCAAGGGGGTGTATTGCCGTCAAATTTAAATTCATTATTTCCAAATATCTCTGCATTTAATTAAGACTATTTTGTGAAATAACGATAGAATAACAAATAAATAATACAAAGCATCACCTTACACATCTGAATATTTTTATTTATTGCTGAAAATTGAAAAATAATAATTCAAAAATAGCACCAAAGAGTGATATGTATCTAAGTAAGGGAAGGTAACCTACACAACGGTTGTGTATTTAGAACAATAGCACGCTTTATTTAATATCAATCAACATTTAAATCATGGAGGATATAGAGAAGCATAGAACGAGACTTATTCTTAGAAAACAAGAGTTTAGATTGTAAAAATTAGGTGGTTAAGTAATGGACGCTCTTTTGAACGTTCTCAAACAACTTGCTATAACAGTAAGGATTTTTATGAATGGAATTGGACAGGAAAGTTGCGGAAACTTACGAAATCCAAGTGAAAGAATTTGACTCACTACAAAGTTGCTTCTCTCTCAATAATTCTGAATTCTAGAAAATAGTGCTTCAGATGATATCTGTATATGATAACTGTATTTTAAACGACGATGGTTTGTCAACAAAGTCCGACAACTCTTACAGTTCTTAACTCATATAAAAAGAAATAACAAACGAACAAGTTTTGTAAATCCGAAAAAATCTATACCTTCCTCATAGATAAATTTTATTCATTATTTGAATTTGAATAAAAGTCTTTGATTTTAGGTATATGATTTAAACAACCTCACACTATTGTTTTGATCTCGGATGGTATCGGCCCGCACCCTTCGGGCTTGGGCTGATACCAACCGCTCGGGCTGATACCAGGGCCGAGATCAAAACAATAGTGTGATATTCTATATATCTTTTATACATATTGATTAATTTTAGGTAAATTTTACATGCATATAACATCTCCATTGTATGTAAACAATTTTTAAAGTAAGACAAATATATGTAATAATTCTTACTGCATGTGCCTCAGATCTCTCTCTCTCTCTCTCTCTCTCTCTCTCTCTCTCTCTCTCTCTCTCTCTCTCTCTCTCTCTCTCTCTCGTGCTTTTAATCTTGGCAAAGCATCAGAGAGCAACTGAATTTTGTAACAAAAATATCTCTGTCTAGTAAAAGAAATCAACAGTGCATTGAATTTTAAAATGAGCATCTTATCAATCCCTTATTTTTTTATTGTGAAACCAAAAGCCAAAGCTTTGTAAAATTGTTCATGGAATTTTATGCGCATTATACATAGTATTGTTTTTAAAACATGATATTAATAAGAAAAAAAAACCTCACTAAATTTATTCGCAAAAGAAAAACCCGGTAGAATTGATAAAACATGGTATAGCAGAAGCTTATACTTTGACGCTGTTTGGATGGGTAAATATTCCTTTGTAGTTTATGAATTGAAATATTGACTGTTGCACAATGAGTAAAACTCTCTCTCTCTCTCTCTCTCTCTCTCTCTCTCTCTCTCTCTTAATTTAATATGTCTATACCTGAAAAAAGGGGGGAAAAAATTAATCTTATATTATGACTTGATATGCAAATGTTTGTTTTTGAAGTGCCTAAATGTTAATGTCATGTATTGGGATATGTCATACAGTTCAGTTCAGTTCTTTATTAACTTTAAGCTGTACAGCTTTTCAGTACAATAAATATAAACAATATACACGTACAGGATACTTATTACACTATATGGCCAGTGTATTTTTTCCAGAAATACCAGCATATGTTAATGTAAACACAGCTATAAGTTAGGTTGAAACTTCAATTGCGCTTGCGTAAATTGGAATTCTGGGAAGGAATTAGACAGTTTGTGGTAGAGAAATTCGAAGAAGTTATGAAACTGGTCAGTTTCTAGGTCAAACTGCGCATCGGAAGACTGTCAATGGGAATCGTCTGCAGTCACAGTCCGGAGTCCGCGTATATCTTCCCGACTCTTTTAGTGAGATTGGAAAGTAAATATATTCGTAGTGGTTTGCGACGAGACCATGAAATTCAGAGAGCTATGGTTGCAAATTACAATTTTAAGTATTAAGTAGGTATGCAGTCATACATTGCATGTACACCGCTACACGCTTATCTCCTCGCCTATATGTACAGCCATAAAAATAAGGGTGCAAACTAAATGTGTACCCGCATATTATTATTGTTTTGGAAATATTTATCTTGTATTTTAATAGATTGTGTATTCACTTTTGACCTAAGAATTAAAATTCTGCTGGCTGACCTTCTTAGCTTTTTGAAAAGCTAACCTTGTAGTACATGTATGTTAACACAGCTGATTGATATTTTTTTTTATTTCAGCTCAAAATGGACTCTTGTTACCACATGGCGGCCACTAGGCTTTTACCTGTTGATTCTTGTGGTTTCAGCTCTTGAGGTTAACCTGTCACCTCTACCCACATGCATATTTCTTGTGTTCTACAAACTATTTACCGGTAATTCAAATTAAATCGGATAATGCATAAACAATAATGGAACTTTAAGAAAGCATCATGCCTTGTTGTGGTTTGTGTTTGATTAGAACTTATGAAAAACAAAATTTAGGCTGTTTAAAGAAATTTAAAATTGTTAATTGTGAACATTTGTTTTTCAATAAAAGTATGCAGTTACGTTTCCTTGATTTTGTATTTAAAAATAATATTTAGATGTGTTTAGGTACATAATTGAAAAATCACCCTCCCCCCTTTTCAATTGTTACCATTAAGATTACATGTAGGATATGTAAATGTACATTTGACCTTGATATAACATCTGCTATGATAATTACTTTTGAAATAAAAAGAGACAACATATTATAACCTTTTTACTGTATATATGCATTAAAAAATGTAGGAAAACATGTAAAATTTGAACATTTTTCATGGAATTCTCCTCCGTGAGTTGTGTGTTTGAATTTAATTTTAATTTAAGGCAGATGTATAACTTTAAGGTCTTACTGTTTTAGCATGGTTAAAAGGAGACAAGAAACCAGAATAGATTAGATATTCACTAAATATGAATTTATATGATTGTTAGCTTACTCTTTTTCATAGAAACAAGAAATCGCATGCAGGGCAGCATGTCTATTTGTTAATTAAAATGCTACAAATCATTTAATAAACAAAAAAAGATTAAATTGATTAAAGATATCATTGATGATTGTTTTCAAATATGTGTTAGAAATGACTCAAAGAAATTGCCACAAGTTTCATAAAATAAGGTTAAAGATTTCAAACCATGACTGTTAATGAAAATCAAAAGATAGGGGGATGGTATACATGTAGGGGCATTTCTAAGTGATATGATGCTTTTATCATGAAAATATCATGTAGATGTATGTTATATTGAATAAGGTTTCTTATTAAAGAAGGTTGAACAATAATTGACCTCTGAAAGGTCAGGTAAAGATGTTTTACTATGGAGAACCCTATGAATCTGTGTTGAATAGAGGAAAGTGGAAATGGTGGGTTCACTTGAATGGCCATATTTTTCTTAAACCTCAATGGAATTGGCAATATGTGGTACACTTTTTCTCAGAATTGCATTAGCTTTCTAATTCTAAGACAAAACATCTTTTCATTAAATGTTGGTGTACTAAGTTAAAGGTAGCAAGGGACAGTTTCGGATAAAGTACTTTTAATTTTTTTGTAAAATTGAGAGTTGCTGTACTTGAAGGCTTATGAGTGTTGCTAAGATTCATGAAATGAATTTTGATGATTATCATTAGTTAGAGGGATGTCTCTTGTTGGAATTGCAATAGGAAGGCCCCTAATGTTAAGTACATGTACATGAGAAGCATAAATTGTGAAACTTGTGACTATGACTGTTGTGTTGACTGTACACAGTGAAATTGCAAATTACAAATGGGTGATTATATACCTCGAAATGTAGGTGGATGTGACATTGTATACCTATTTACGGTACTGGCTTTGAGTAAATAGGTATTTTATTATACCAAAGAAAACTTTATTTGTCGGCGATGCAGAATTTTTTGATGATAAACAAATAAGAGTTATTGGACTTTGAATTTAATGCAGTGATCGGATTACTGAATTTAATGCAGCGATCGGATTACATTAGAATTGTTCCAAGTTTAAAAAAGAGGGAAATCGAATGTAGTCGGTGAATAGTTTCGATGACTATTACCATGGGCAGATAGCACGGAAACTATTTCACGGTTAGATAGAATAGCATGTTAATTCATTGTAATTTTACATAAAAATTTTCACAGAGGTGTAATAAAGAAAATTATACATCGGTAAGTTTCTGACATGATGGTGCAACAAGCACATAATACGGAAGGTCAACCCTTTGAAAAGCAGTGTAGAGAAAAAGTTGCTCAGAATAATGTTTTAAACAAAATGCTATCTAAAAGTTTTTTGTTGATGGCCCAGTAAAGGAGTTTAAGGGGCTTCGTAACTCAAAACCTTTCAACCGACTTCAATGAAACTTTTCGAGGTTTTGTGACTATATAATGCCTCAAAGATCTGAAAGTTTCCACGTCAAAGTCACTTTCGTTTTTACGTTACGTCATTTTAAAAAATTTAAAAAAGTCATTTTGTCCGCTGCGTTTCTCAAAAATGTTTAAGATAGAGGCTGAAATTTTCTGTGCTTAAACAATTATTTTACCTCTGTAATAAGGAAATGAAAATCCGTCATTTCCAGTCGAAACCGGAAGTGAATCAATTTTTTTTTTAACATTTGAATTTTTTGATCAAATTGAAAACATACACGTGTTTTGTAGAGCTAATTAGGCTGAATCGAACACTAAAATCCGTTTTAAAATCGGACGATGCATTACAGAGATATCGGGTTTTAAAAATAGATTTTTCCGGAAATTTTGATTTCCCGTTCTTGGTTTAAAAATATAGCGTTAAGTTTAAAGTGAAATTAACTCATACCAAAAATAATTCGATAGTTATTAAGTCGTACTTAAACACATTCGGATTTTTTTGTCAAGTCATTCTTGAAATCGTTAAGGCTTTTGTTAATTCGTACTTAAAATCATTCGGATTTTGTTAAGTCGTACAAACAATTAATCGATTTTTTTATGTTTTTGTTTAAGTTACTCTTGTTATTGGTGTAAGAACTCTGCTTCTTACAGGAACTTCTAGCTTTACTCTCGACATTAACGGAAGACCCACTCGTTGCTTTAGAACGAGCTTTGCTCTAGTTCTTATTATTATTATTCTTTTTATTTTTTTTCCAACTCAAATAACTCAAAAAGGCTTGCTTCGATTGTCTTGAAATTTACAGGTCTTCTATGCCTTTAAAAGATCTCTATGACATGAAAAAATTAGCTGATGACGTCATCACATTCGTCAGTTATTGACGTTTTTCATGTTTTAAAAAGTGATTTTGTCCGGAGCTTTTCTCATTTTTGTTTAAAGCTAGAGCTCTGAGATTTTCAGACAAGTTAGAACTATCGTTTTACTTATGACATTAGGCTGGAAACTTAATTCGGACACTTCCGGTAGAAACTGGAAGTAAAACCAATTTTTTTAAATTTTCATGTTTTTCAATTTTAAAAATAAAAAACACGCATATGATGGCAATTTATATGCCGAGTACTAAACTGAAATCCGTTTAAAAATCAGACGTTGCGTTACAGAGTTATAAGGATTTGAAAGTTGATTTTTTCGGAAATTTTGATTCCGCGTTCTTGGCTTAAAAAATAGTGTTATGTTCAAAGTGAAATTAACTCGTACAAAAAATAATTCGATTTTTTTTAAGTCGTACTTTCACACAAGTCGTTCTTGGAATCGTTAAGGTTTTTGTTACTTCGTACTAAAAATCATTAGGATTTTGTTAAGTCGTACCAAGAATTATTCGTTTTTTTACTTTTTGTTTTAGTTACTCTTGTTTTTGGTTAAAAAACTTTGCTCCTTACAGGAATATCTAGATTTACTCTCGACAATAACGGAAGACCCACTCGTTGCTGTGCAACGAGCTTTGCTCTAGTTATTTTTAGGGTCTTCCGTTTCCAACGGAAGACCCTCTTGTTATTCTACGGTTTCTTTTTCTTTATTATTATTAGGGTCGTCCGTTTCCGACGGAAGACCCTCTTGTTTTTCTACTGTTTCTTTCTATTATTATTATTAGGGTCTTCCGTTTCCAACGGAAGATCCTTTTGTTTTTCTACGGTTTCTTTTTATTCTTATTCTTCTTCTTATTATTTTTTTTATTTTTTTTCCAACTCAAATATTTCAAAAACGCTTGCATCGATTGTTTTGAAATTTACAGGTTTTTTTATGTATTTAAAAGATCTCTATGATATTAAAATATTAGCTGATGACGTCATCACATTCGTCACTTATTGACGTTTTTCACGTTTTAAAAAGTGATTTTGTCCGGAGCTTTTCTCATTATTGATTAAAGATAAAGCTCTGAGATTTACAGAGAAAGTAGAACTACCATTTTACTTATGACATAAGGTTGGAAACTTAATTCGGACACTTCCGGTCGAAACCGGAAGTAAAACCAATTTTTTGACGTTTTCATGTTTTATTTTAATTTTAAAAATAAAACATATGTATTTTACGGTAATTTTCATGCTGAGTACGAAACTGAAATCCGTTTTGAAATCAAACGGTGCGTTACCGAGATATTTGGGTTTAAAAATTGATTTTTCCGGAAATTTTGATTCCACGTTCTTGGTTTATAAAAAAGCGTTAAGTTCAAAGTGAAATTAACTCGTACTAAAAATAATTCGATTTTTGTTAAGTTGTACTTTGACACATTCGGAATTTTTTTTGTTAAGTCGTTCTTGAAATTGTTATGGTTTTTGTTAATTCGTACTTAAAATCATTCGTATTTTGTTAAGTCGCACCAAGAATTATTCGATTTTTTTTATCTTTTTGTTTAAACTACTTATGTTATTAGTTTAAGAACTCTGCTTCTTATTATTAAGATTAACGGAAGACCCACTCGTTGCTCTGCAACGAGCTTTGCTCTAGTTATTCTTAATATTCTTTTTCTGCCTTCTTTAAAGCTTTATTTCTCGAAAACTATTCACTCGATTTGCACCAAATTTTCAGAACTTATAGAGCATCGGAGGGGATAAATGTTTTTAGTTAAATTTTTTGATGACGTCACTTCCGGTTTAAGATATCGACGATTTAATGAAATTTTAAGCGTCATTTTGTCCACGAAACTCCTCTGAAACTATTCACGATAGAAAGATGAAATTTTCAGGGATTGTAGATGAAAGTCTGTAGATGTACCGCATTGTTTGAGAATATGGATAATACGCAAGGCGTTGAAGCTCGCCTGAGGTCGAAAATTGGCACCAATTTTTTTCACAAAAATTTTGCACATTTTCACATTTTTATTTTTAAACCTGTAAATATTTTGTTAAAACATGTAATGCAAAAGTTGTTTCAATTTCCACGGGCTTTCATTTGATATCAGGAAAAAGGGGCTGGCCCCTTAAATTAGGGGCCAAGAGGGCTCTAAAGTCTTTTTGTAATAACTCTTTATTGAACAATAATTTGTTATCAATTATAGAAGCAAAAATGTTTATTGTACAGCTGTTTATCTATACAGTAACACACCTTAATCACATGTTACGTAATTAGGGGTTTCAAGGGGCCAGAAGTCCAAAACTTTGATCATTAATATCTAGAAAAGGAGAAATATTTTGAAAAGCATTGTAGAACAAAAAATGCTTATACTAATGTTCTCAACAATATGCTACTTAGAAAAATTTGTTGGTGGTCCCAGTAAGGAGTTTAAGGGTCGGCCTCTAAAACACATTAGTTCAGATATCTCTAGAACGGTAAACAATTCCTGAACACTTGTTGAACAAAATATGTTTATATTTGCTAGACCTTTTATTTGATATCAAGAACAAAGGGCTGGCCCCTTGAATTAGGGGCCAAGAAGGCTCTTAAATCTATTGATAATAACTTTGAACGAAAAAATAATTTGTTATATATTATAGAAGCAAAAATATTCTTTGTACAGCTGTTTATCTAAACAGTACCATACCTACGTCATATGTTACGTAATTAGGGGTTTCAAGGGGCCAGAAGTCCAAAACTCTGATCATTAATATCTATAAAAGGAGAAATATTTTGAAAAGCATTGTAGAAGGAAAGTTGCTCAAAATAATGTTTTTAACAATATGCTACCTAAAAAATTTTTGTTGCTTGCCCCATTAAGGAGTTAAACGGTCGGCCCCTAAAACACATTTGTTCAGATATCTCTAGAACGGTTAACAATTCGTGAACAGTTGTTGAACAAAATACGTTTATATTTGCGAGACCTTTCATTTGATATCAAGAAAAAAGGGCTGGCCCCTCAAATTAGGGGCCAGGAGGGCTACAAAGTATTTTAACAATAACTATTTACTATTTACGTTATATATTATAGAAGCAAAAATATTCTTTGTACAGCTGTTTATCTAAACAGTACCATATCTACGTCATATGTTACGTAATTAGGGGTTTCAAGGGGCCAGAAGTCCAACACTCTGATCATTATTATCTATAAAAGGAGAAATATTTTGAAAAGCATTGTAGAAGGAAAGTTGCTCAAAATAATGTTTTTAACAATATGCTACCTAAAAAATTTTTGTTGCTGGCCCCATTAAGGAGTTAAACGGTCGGCCCTTAAAACATATTTGTTCAGATATCTCTAGAACGGTTAACAATTCGTGACTATTTGTGGAACAAAATACGTTTATATTTGCAAGACCTTTCATTTGATATCAAGAAAAAAGGGCTGGCCCCTCAAATTAGAGGCCAGGAGGGCTACAAAGTCTTTTAACAATAACTATTTACTGAAAAATAATTTGTTATATATTATTGAAGAACAAATGTTTATCTTATTAAGCTTAATTTAAATCTGAAATCCGTTTTAAAATCGGACGATGCATTACAGAGATATAGGGGTTTAAAAATTGATTTTTCCGGAAATCTTGATTCCACATTCTTGGTTAAGAAAATAGTGTTATGTTCACTGTTAAATTAACTCGTACCTAAAATGATTCGATATTTGTCAAGTCGTTCTTAAACACATTCGGATTTTTTTTGTCAAGTCGTTCTTGAAATCGTTAAGGTTTTTGTTAACTCGTACTTAAAGTCATTCGGATTTTGTTAAGTCGTACCAAGAATTATTCGATTTTTTTATATCTTTTTGTTTTAATTACTCCTAATATTGGTTTTAGAGCTCTACTTCTTACAGGAACATCTAGCTTTTCTTTCGACATTAACGGAAGACCCACTCGTTGCTTTGCAACGAGCTTTGCTCTAGTTATTATTCTTTTTCTTTATTTTTCTGACTTTTTAGAAGCTTCATATCTTTAAAAGCTTTCCACCGATTTCAATGAAACTTTCAGAGGTTATGTGGCATTGTCGTCCCTCAAAGATGTTAAAGTTTCCATAACAACGTCACCTCCGTTTTTACGTTACGTCAATTTTAAAATTTTCAAAAAGTGATTTTGTCCAGGGCGTTTTTCGAAAACGCTTTAAGATAGAGATTTGAAATTTTCTGTGTTTATACATTTATCATTTTTATTGGGACATAAGGCTGAAATTCACATTCCGTCACTTCCGGTCCAAACCGGAAGTCTTTTAAAATTTTCGAAATTTTCAAGTTTTTGTGTTAATTTAAAAAGTTGATGTTATTTATAGAATTTATAATGCTGATTACGAAACTGAAATCCGTTTCTAAATCGGACGATGCATTGCAGAGATATTTGGGTCAAAAAATTGCCTTTCTGGAAATTTTGATTCCGCGTTCTCGGTTTAAAAAATAGCGTAAAGTTCAAAGTTAAATTAACTCGTACCAAAAATAATTCGATTTTTGTTAAGTCGTTCTTTAACACATTCGGATTTTTTTTTGTTAAGTCGTTCTTGAAATTGTAAAGGTTTTTGTTAATTCGTACTAAAAATCATTCGGATTTTGTTAAGTCTTACCAAGAATTATTCGATTTTTTATCTTTTTGTTTTAGTTACTGTTGTTATTGGTTTAAGAATGTTGCTCCTTATAGGAATATCTAGCTTTACTCTAGACATTAACGGAAGACCCACTCGTTGCTTTGCAACGAGCTTTACTCTAGTTCTTTTTTTTCTTCTAGACGTTTCTTTAAACCTTAATATCTCGCTTGTTTTTCACCCGATCTTATTCAAACTTTCAGGGTCTATTGGAAATACCAATAGCTCACTATAGCACAAAACATTGTGAAATCGCTACTTCCGGTTTTGAGTTATTCCCCTTTGAATATTGTTTAGTGGGTCTCGTGTATCTGCAAAGGCTCCGAGTTGATTCGTAGCAAGTAGTTTTAATTTACAAATCTTTAATGTAGACATCTTGAACGTTGTCCTCCCAGTCTTAAATGTTTGATTAACCCACGTATACTTCTTAAAAAATCACATCGAAATTTATGTTTCAAAAAATGCTAAATTTCGCTTACATCTTTGCTCCATAACCTTTTAGTAATAAATATTTCCTAAACACATATAGAACAAAAGTTGTGCCAAATATTAAGGGCTTTCATTGGATACCATAAAAAAGGGGCTAGCCCCTTAAATTATGGGTCTAGATCCCTTAAAAGTCTTTGCTTTATAACTCTAAAACGGTAAATTTTTCGATATGGGCGTCGCTGTAAAAAATGTTGTTTGTGATCTTATTAATCTCGTAAAGCTGTTTTTGTGTTCGAGAATTGCATAATATGAGGGCAAACAGTATTACGTGTAGACCAGTATTCGCGGCAATTTGGCAACGTTAACGAAAGTCTTTGTGCATACAAATGACATAAAGTTACCACAGAATGTATACCGGTTTATACGGGATGCCTTTATTCATAAGAAAAAGGTTTTTTTTAAAGTATACATGCTTTTATTTGAGGACTATAAGTCATTTTTGTTAAGTTCTCATAGTGAACAATCCTTTGAAAACGCGAAACAGAAAATAAAAACATTCCATTTCTTTTCTAGTAAAACTCAAATTACGGATTAAAAAAAAACCTCTATGTACTACATTTTAGTTATTATACTGCATGCAGTTGAAATCTATCTGGGATCTGAGCTGCGTGTGTGTACCATTACGAAACCTATCTTCCGCCCGCGGCCGAGGATATCGATCGCGGCAGGACTACCTAGCGGTCAGCGGTATCTACTACACAAGATTCGCGTCTGACACATATGGATTTGCTTAGCCGCAAACATATAGAATTGTTTTTAATTTTTGAATACATATACATGTAAGGTTTATGCTTCTTAAATTGAATAAAACGTTAGAATGTTAATTAATAAATCGTTCTGTTAATTAATAAAGGCAATGTCATACCCAATCTGAAGCATAATAAGACATAGAACAAATGTGGGTTTTTTAAGTAAAAAAATTAACTTCTATTTGATACATTTTAATCATTATACTGCAAGCATTTCAAATCTTACTGGGTTCTGAGCGTAATCCATCCCTCGTCCGCGGCCAAGGAGATCGATCGCGGCTGGACTACCTAGCGGTCAGCGGTTATCTAATACACACGATTCGCGTCTTACATAGCAGCAAACACAAGAACTGTTTTAAGTTTATGCCGGCTATAAAAGTTTCTTCATCTTCAATTGATTTAATGAAACGATAGAGTGTAAATAAAGAAAGCTTTCTGAAAAATAATAAAAGCGATATTATTCCAAATCAGAAGCATCGTCAGATATATATCAAGGTGAGTTTGTAAGTTTTAAATACTAGTATTGTTAAATTGTACAAATAATGTTTAATGTTTAAGATCAACACAAAATACCCACAAAGATTTACCCTTTAAATGATAGTCATCCCTCGCACATGGCCGAGGAGATACCACGGGAGTGGACAAGTGATCCGCGGTAGTTTCTTGTGCCTCTATCTTATAACAAGTCCATGTTTACTGATAATCTGTACGAACACCACTATTAAATTAGTTGTTTTATTTTCAATTCAACTACATTGGTTTAAGATGTAACCTTAAATTTATCTTACTTGTACAGTTGATTTGGCTTTGGTTTAAACGATAGTGCATAAAATCATATAGAAACTTGACCATCAATGAAATAAAGTAAGACATCAGTCCGAATCTGAATATGCAATTAAGGCAATTAAGATTAAATACAATACAACGCCGAGAGTTTTACCGGTACGTGTTAAATCAACTTATGTTTCAACATAAGATTAATATATTTACCCATGATTATTTCCGTTTATAAATGCTGAAACTTTTTACAGATTTTAAAATTGTTGAGACAATATTATCTATATATTTACTGGTGTGGGAATTAATATTCGACCAACACAAAATCGTGTAAAAGTAAAAGAAGTTTTCTTAAGAGTTGTACAAAAATTTAGCAGGGTGTACAAAGTAAAAGTGAATTTAAAAAAATCAAACATTCTCATATTCAAATCAAATCAAAATAAAATCAAAGTTCCGTGTTACAATATAACATGTATGCGGTTGGTGCTGGCACGATCAAAGAATTGTGCGGAATTGAGGGAATCAGTGGTTATTTTTCAAAATATTCATATGATTTTTAAACAAGTTTTGTTTTGATTCTAGCGGTCACTTGATCACCTTTATAGTTCTTCTGCATGATCGTTTGTTTCATTGTAAAAACAAACTCATTGCTGTGCTGCCCATACCCCCCCCCCTCTCTCTCTCATCGTCAGGCATGAATAAATGGTTGGTTTGTAAGTCTAAAATGTTTTAAAAACTGTACAAATAATGTTTTAAATCAACAAAAAAATGATGATCATCCCGCATACATGGCCGAGGAGACCCTGTTTGTCATATTTTGTATAGTACATGGAATGATTAGAAGCTAAACTTTTACACAAAGATTGCTTGTGACATGTACTTTAATATGTCCTGACTTGAACTTTGATCATTTGCGCAAGTTCAGTGTCACTATAAGAAAAAGAAGCATCCATTATTTTCTAATAGAGAAATACTTTAGTTATGATTTTTTTTCTTAGTGGGGAGGGGAGGAATTATTTGTGAGGTTGCTCACAGAGCCGCCAGTTGGTCCACAGAGAGCACTCTCCCCCTTTCTCGCAACCAAAATTCATCTTAAATTAACATAAAGGAAATTGAATTTTGAGGCATTGTTCCCCCCTTCCCCAACACACATTTTAGTAGAAGGCAATATAATTTTTTATGGCAAATTGAAAACAAATTATATTAAACAAAATAAGTTATAACTGCCTCACAAGTCCCCCCTCCCCTACCACTATCACGGATTAGATTTTGATGATTTTAGTATTTTCTTTCTTTTATCTGTTTGTTAATACATTTCGGATAAATTTGTTCACCGAAGCAAAAGCAATGCTGAGTGCTTGCATGGCTAAGCATTATACGGAGAGTTGTCCCTCCCGCTGAGCACCTCTCGTACAGCGCACCCTCAGGATGAAGAAGGCGTCATCGTTTATTTTTGATTTTCTGGACTTACTTTTATCATATTGACAATCCAGTCTGATTAAATCACCACCCTTCTGCTTACATTCATCAGGGTCTGATAGGTATCGATAACAGGTCATCTTCACATGATCTCCATATTTGCACACAACCTAAATATACTCTCAGTTACCAAATACATGACTTTATCTGTTAATAAGAGGTGCAACTCTGCAATAGTCAGTCTGGGGGTTACATAGAAAGCAGGCATGAATTAATTTGCCTGTCTCTATTTAAAAAGTTCCAATTAATTTTCTAAAGCCCTGATTGGTAAGAAGTTTAGGTCATGTGAAGATGACCCCCTATCAATACCTGTCAGACCCTGTAAGGAGAAGAAGGAAGCTTTTAATCAGGCTGATTGATCCTTTTCCGACAGGAAGCTGCAACGGAAGACCTATTTGTTGCTTTGCAACGAGCTCGGCTCTAGTTGTTTCTAAAATCATTATGATGCATCAAATGGTGTAAGTACATGACCTCCAGGAGTTGTCTTTAAACCACCCCCACCCCTCTGAAATAGGAAATGATGATATACTTTGATAAATTTTTAACTTTTGAGATCCCCCATATTTATTCTTGCTCTTTGTGCGCATCAAATTGTATATAGGTTATGCCCCCTTGGAGACACCCTGACTTTCCAGAAATGGATACTGTAAAACGAGAAAATTTGGCGCATACGTATTTTAGCGCAAACGCAAGTGCCAGTACATTGGCGCAATTATATTTTAGCGCACGCACCTTTTCTTTAAAAAAGAATTCAAAAATGTTCTTGTTTGATAAACGATCACGCCCAACTTTAGTTCTGTGTTCACTCAAGCACTTGAACACAACGACTTTGATTTCTATCTCGCATGCACGGTAAACTGTCGTTGAGTACAATACACTTACTTTTGTGTAAATCGTCAGTAGAAAGATATGAAAACTTCATTTATTGGCGATGATGTGTAATTTTTGTTGGTAAACAAATTTGAGTTATCGGACTTTGAATTTAACGTGTCGACTTGGATAACATTAGAAGAGTCCCGAAACTAAAAGTGAAATCGAATGCTACATTTACCATGAGTTTCGATCACAATGAGCGAATCTTTTTCACAGTAATTTTACATTAAAATAACACAAAAAGAGGTATCGTCTTGATATCTTTATATCCACTAATCAGAGATCAAAAAAATTATGATCAATCATGTATTGTCAGCGTTAACGATCGTCACGCTTAATCACAATTTCACCTCGAGGCGCTAAATGGAAGTGGCATGGGGAGAAGCCCAATTTTCAAGGTGCTAATGAGAGATATTAAAAAAGCAATTAAAATTGAATTAATTAATCCATGTTTAGGCACTTATACCCGATAACCCATACCGTTTACCCGTGTTTATATAAACTGAATCGACGGCATCTGATATTACGTAAACGAACACTTCTATATAGCATGAAAATGAACTGACGTTATTGTTTTGCAACTTGAAATTAAATACATATGGAAAATCGTTGGCGCACTATTAATTTTAGCGCTCAGAGGCAGTTGCGCCAAAGGCGCTAAAATTTGTAGTGCGCCATATTTTCTCGTTTTACAGTATAATAAAGTATTTTATCTTATTCATATGTATAGTGTTTGATCCATGTGGGTAATTTCTAGCCTATTGATGACCCTGCTTTGTTTAGGATTACAATTGCCCCGAATACATATAACATTTTGTTTATCTTATCGATAAGAATTAAAAAGCAATTTCCTAAATCTTTATGTGCATCTAGAGAAAAATACCAATCAAGAAATGATTTAAAATTTGCTACTGTACACATGTTAGAATGTATTAAGGTGGCTCACTACACCTTGAAATATTTTCTCAAATCAGCAGAAAATTACTTGATTATGATAGATATCAGAATGGATAAGAAGTATTTAAGTCAAATAGGCAAAAAAATGTGCAATTTTGGATGAAAAATTACATTTCAGAAAATTTAATTCAGTTAACTTGAACAAAAGCTCCAGGCGGATTCAAACTCATGATCTGCGGTTCAGAAACCCTGAATACTTTAACCACTGAGCTACGACAATATACAACCGAATCGAACGATATTAACAGTTTAACAAAACATTTAAATCGCCATATTGTGACGTAGTCTTAAAAATTATAAGTCTGGGTGTAGTGAGGTACCTTAAAGAAGACTCTGAATCTGATGGGGGTGTGGAGGATAAACATTTAATTTTAATCATTTATTGTTATTAATTTTAACTTGAATAATTGGCAGAAAATAAGACTTCTGAGGGTTTATTCCCCGAATGGCTACTCGCCAAAACAAACACCTATTAGAATTATTTTTAGGCAATTATGGGGTCCTCTAAGGGGGTACAGGTAGAATGTACCTGTGTCTACCTGGATTCCCCAAATCAGTTAAATTAGCATAAATTCAGAAGAAATAAATGCATGTTTCTATAAATGTAGTAATACACATTTTTTAAACCTAAATCAATGTTGCAGTTTTCAGTCATTTTTTTAAAATTCTGTTACTTTTCAACAACATTTATTACATGTATATATACTAGTATGCTGTAATTTAGTACCTTTTTATATCGAAAAGACTCAATTTTAAGTCCCAAGGTGAATGATACTGTGATAGTGGGTTGTCCCAAAGATTAACAAGTCCACTTAAGGGTTCTTCATTTATTCAGATATAGAGATTAAAGGATTCTGTTGGCTATAGTAAACCACCTGATCATGTGCACATGTATTAAAGTGACCATGCGTACAGGTGAAATGCCTAAAGGCTATAAAATATCAGAAGCCACTAGAATAGATAATTAAATAATAATTACTTGATAGGTGCATAAAAGACAGGGAGATATAGGGATATTAGTCTGTTTCTAAATATGTACATGTAAAATATAAATGAAATGGAAGATGAAGATGATGATGTTTATGAAATATGAATAATGCATGAATTTAATTATTATCATAAAATGCACCATATTACAATACCAATCATTTTATCTTCTAATTATCCATGTATATTTTATTATTTTTGTTACTTTGATTAACATATCAGAAACAGCACCCATAATCAACCACACCACCCCAGTCCGAACCATTACATGTTATATGTTTTAGCCCTTTCTCTCTCTCTCTCTCTCTCTCTCTCTCTCTCTCTCTCTCTCTCTCTCTCTCTCTCTCTCTCTCTCTCTTCCTTCTGGTGTTTCCATGCTTTCTTGTGATGAGTCTCTCTCCGTGTGTAACATTTAACTAATTCTGATCATATCACAATAGATCATTTGTCAATTATGCAAGGTGTAATGTGATCTTTTTTTTAAGAAAAACATTTTTTACCAGTTTATAAAACTTTTAGACCCCAAATTATATTTTAATTTTAATACATCATTCAACAATTAAGAAAAGTGTAAATGTAAGGTTTTTTTTAAATTTTAAGCAGAAATAAAAGCAAGGTTTTTTTTATAAGAGAAAAAACCGTCATTTTATTTAAAGTCTAAGTAGGGATACATACATACAAAAAATTTTTCCAGGGGAAGGGGGGGGGGCAACAGTTATTTGAGTTTGCCGGGGGGGGGGGGGGTCCGAAGCATTTTTTTGGCAATTTTTTAAATTAAATGTAATTTAAAGGAATTTGAATTTTGAAGGGGGATCTGGACCCCTGACCCCCTCTAGATCTGCACATGGGATAAATGTTAATTTCATGCTACTATTTGTCTACCAGGATTAAATTGAATTTTTCAAAATCTTATTGCACATCTATAGGACAGTCCCTATCATATCTCACTTATGATGTATCTATTCATTAAATCATAAGAGCAGTTCTGGGATCTATGTTTTTTTAGGAGTGCTAAACGTCAATTTTCTGCTATTATTTGACTCCCTAGATGAAATTTAAATTTTTAAAACCTTACTGCACATCTTTAGGACAGCCTCTATCATATCTCACTTATGATGTATCTATTCATTAAATCATAAGAGGAGTTCTGGGATCTGGGTTTATTTATGAGTGATAAACGTCAATTTTCTGCTATTATTTGACTCCCTAGATGAAATTTAAATTTTTAAAACCTTACTGCACATCTTTAGGATAGCCTCTATCATATCCCAAGATATGATGTGTCTATTCATTAAATAATAAGAGGAGTTCTGGGATGTAGGTTTTGTTTAGGAGAGATAAACGTCAATTTTTTGCTACCATTTGACTTTCTGGATGAAATTAAAATTTCTAAAACCTTATTGCACATCTATAGGACAGGCCCAATCATATCCCAAGAGATGACAGAGCTACTCAAAAAGTTGTAAAAGGAGTTATGGGAACCATACTTTTTTTGCAAAAAAACGTCGTTTTTTGTTGCCCACTGATCCCTGTGTTGAAAAAAAAATTTCTGAAACCTGATCACACTTCAAAATGACACCCCCAATCATATTCTAGAAGATCATTTGGCTACTGCCAAAAAAAATGACGTTTTTTAAATCAGATTTGTTGTAAAAAAACGTCATTTTTCAGCCACCAAATGACCCCCAGGGCAAATTTGAAATTTCCGAAACCTTATTGCGCATCTATAGGATACCCCAAAACATATTCCAAAAGATGATTTGTCTATTGTTGAAAATGTAGGAGGAGTTCGAGGAAGAAGGTTTTTTGTGAAAAAACGTCATTTTTTACCAATTATTTGACCCCCAGGACTACCAGAGAATTTTTGAAATCTTTTTACAAAACAACATGATACCCCAAATCAAACTCCAAGAGTTCAGTTTGCTGGTTTATAAGATGTAAGAGCAGTTTGAGAAAGTAAAACGTGACAGACGGACGGACGGAACAGGACAACAACAATATACCCGAACTTTCTTTAGAAAGTGCGGGTATAAAAACGAAACAACATGCTAAATATTTATGCCAGTCCCAATGTGGCATTTTTGCACGATGCAGTTTCGTAAAAATCTAT
Organism: Magallana ariakensis; assembly: GCA_020458035.1. Taxonomy (NCBI): domain Eukaryota; kingdom Metazoa; phylum Mollusca; class Bivalvia; order Ostreida; family Ostreidae; genus Magallana; species Magallana ariakensis. The sequence continues at coordinate 65,647,724 of CM035812.1, read as the reverse complement.
GTAAATATACAAAATGACAGACCATTGTCTAGAGAGTATATAACCACTTTTGTTTTTAATGTGTCTCACAGTTGAGACAGTTGAGATATTTACCTTTAAGAATTATTATCCTATAGGAAAAAATTATTCCCATAGGAGAAATAAATTTCCCTACTTTTTAACATTCTGTGTTACAACGCACTTTGAAAATTACACACTTTAAAATTATTTTTCAGAGTGGGTTAATTTTGGTACCAAGTCAACGCACTTTAAAAACAAGAGGCTCAGGGGCCACATCGCTCACCTGAGGAACAATAGCCTTAAATCAAATTAGCATTACAGTATCAAAATCAAAATATCTTGACAACTAAGTACAGTAGATATTGCTCAAAAAATTTAAAATACCGACTTTTATCCACATATTTTTATGGTAAATACCAAGCTCCTTTTGTTGTTGTACCTGTAAGAAGATTTTTCTCTATTCCTATATAACCCCGCCCCCTACTTTGTGGCCCCACTTTTCTCTAGGGAATCGTGGCTTGATTAAACTTTAATCTGCACAACCCGTGCTTTCACACAAGTAACTGCTTTTTGGACTGAAAACTTTCCGAGAATATTTTTAAAGATTTTCTCTATATATTCCTATGTAAAAATTCATCCCCCCATTGTGGCCCCCCTACCCCCGGGGACCATGATTTGAACAAACTTAAATCTACACTATCTGTGGATGCTTCCACTCCAATTTGAGCTTTCCTGGCCCAATAGGTTTTAAAAAGAAGATTTTTAAAGATTTTCTCTATATATTCCTATGTAAAGATTCATCCCCCCATTGTGGCCCCACTCTACCCTGGAGACCATGATTTGAACAAACTTGAATCACTACTATCTGTGGATGCTTCCACTCCAATTTTAGGTTCTTTGGCATAATAGTTTTTGAGAAGATTTTTAAAGATTTTCTCTATATATTCCTTTGTAAAAATTCATCCCCCCATTGTGGCCCCACCCTACCCCCGGGGACCATAATTTAACCAAAATTGAATCTACACTATCTGAGGATGCTTCCACTCCAATTGAGCTTTCCTGGCCTAATAGTTTTTAAGAAGAAGATTTTTAAAGATTTTCTCTAAATATTCCTATGTAAAAATTCATCCCCCCATTGTGGTCCCACCTTACCCCCGGGGACCATATGCATGATTTGAACAAACTTGAATCTACACTACCTGAGGATGCTTCCATACAAGTTACAGCTTTTCTGGCCTAATAGTTTTTGAAAAGAAGATTTTTTAAAAATACCTACAAATTTCAATAATTCTAAATTATCTCCCCTTTAAAGAGGGTGTGTCCCTTCATTTGAACAAACTTGAATCCCCTTCACCCAGTGATGCTTTGTGCCAAGTTTGGCTGAAATCTGCCCAGTGGTTCTGGAGAAGAAGATGAAAATGTGAAAAGTTTACAACGCCAACGCCAACGACGACAGACAACGGACAAAGTTTGATCAGAAAAGCTCACTTGAGCTTTCAGCATAGGTGAGCTAAAAATAAAAAAACAAATTAGTTAGTCAACTGATCAAATCCTTTGAAGCCCGAAGGGCCTCTCAGAAGATTTGGTCACGTACAAACCAAGTTCATATTGCGGTGAACTTTTTAACATTGCTGTTTATTACTTCTATTTACATTTGGAAAAAGCAAATTGTTCAGATACACATACCTGTGAGTGAGAGAAGTGCAATTGAAATCGTTAAAAGTGAAAATTTCAAAGTTATCTTCATTGACACATTATCGTTTTTCTTTCTCAGAAAAGTTCAAAGGAATGAAAACCGATTTCCTACGAAGATTTATGATGGGGAATTTTTACATTTTCGCTCTGTTCTGAAGTCACTCGTAATACCTCACACATTTTTTCAACGATATCATCCGGCTAATTTCATTTCTTTTGCAATGGAAAATCCCCGTAGACTTTTTATTTTGGCCGTTTTTTGAAACCTGACTAGCTAAAGGGGGTGTTTCAAACGGGAAATCCTGGGATTTTTTCATTCTATGTAATGAACATCGTTTGAACCAAGAGGTATTTATAAATATAGCTATATATACAATAATTTAAGAAAATATGCGGCATAAATATCTTGGTACAAACTACAGTATGTACCTTCTGTCGTTTACGTAACATCAATATATGTTACCATTTCGGTAGTATTTACTGCGGAGTAACCAAACCCGAAAGAATGTCCTTGATAAACCTTCATTAGGCATGTATATTTCCGAGGATTTTAAATGAAATCAGTTTAAATGCCTTAAGCCGTAGAATTTGAACGCCCTGAAAAAGATATACATCTTGCATCGCCCTGTTACTTGGTCGCGATGTGATGATAAGGATGACTGCACTTAAGGACATGCAATATTTGCGAGAAAATAAACTTTTAAAAGAAGAATTTTTCTTTCCATTGCAGAAATGGTCAACATCTAAACTGCAACTTTACGTAATTGCGTTAAATAAAAGTATGTTGTTACCAAGTACGAATTTGTTTTCATAGGCGGGGGTCATCACGATTTCTTGAATCTCCATACGATAATGAGGACGCCCACTTTTATACTGACTTCATACATAGTCAGCGCATGTTTGTCTATTGTTCTCCGTTTAACAGTAGTTGTATATTTGCATTATCAAAGTTATGTCAAAAGGAGATTAATAGACAAACATGCGCTCATGGTTTAAATGAGAAAAAACTGCTTCTTCTTACTTTCGCTTTCCCTGTTGTAACTAAGGGTTGATGCATGTTGAATATTATAATTCACCACGTGATTTCTCACCTCAGGTAACTTTGTGAATACTAAATTCTATCACGTGACGTGTAAGGTAGCATGTTATGTGCAAACTAGGACAATGTTTTCGAACACGATAAGTTGTCAAGCATCGATTTAAAGTCTCCTGTACTTGTATGGGCGTGGTCTAATTGTTGAAACCATAGTAAATATTATACTTGTACCATATAGAATAGATAGGATTATGGTAAAAGAGTGATCACATACTTTTTTATACATGGCATTGTTATTCATGCTAGTCTAATTTTAGTACCATTCTGATAATGTCAGCTCCACCTCTCATGCATATTAATATCAATCTTATGTTTGATCAAGGGCAGATAAGCAAAAATTGTACTTTTTTAGAAAGTTGTAAGGAGAAAAACATGGAATGAGCTTACTGTATCACAGTCTAAAATCTTAATTCATGTTGGAAATTGACTAGACTCTTTAAAAAATTTAACAAAAGTGATATTAGGTTAAGAGATAAATGCAACAGAAGCGATTAAAAAGGGCCCAAAACCCGGCGCTAAGTGCAGTCATCCTTTACGGACTTATTTCAAGCTAGGAAAAAAATAAAATCAAATACTAGTATAGACCTAAAGGTTAATGCATTATTACCTAACAAAATTATCTTATAATTTTGATACGATATTGTATGGTATAATTCATGGATAATTCATAGCCTATGATACAATATATAATCTATATGATTTAGTTTAGAAGTTTTATTTTTATAGACAAAACTATGTTTGTATCACAGGACAAGGAGCAATTTCTACGGAACCAATTGTAGCTATCAATGATTTTGACAATATCGTTTATAGTACGCACCAGTTGGAAGAAAAAAGTACATTGACAATTCCAAAAATTTCCGAATCAAATATTGGTGGTAATATTGAAAATCGGATACAAACAATTTGGCAGTTTATGTTAATTATGTTAGCTGTGTTTTCCGTACTGGCTTTGACATATCTTGGAAAGTGTATTCATCGGCAATGGACGTCCAGATCTCTTCTAGTTAGCATCACTAACACACCGGCACCAACTATACCATTAAATGTGAGCAATGAGGCAGATTGCAAGTACGAAGAAATACAGAATGTAGAATATGAAGACCCAGACCGCTATCTATCGTCTGCTCCTGGTGTAAACAATAGTCAAGGAAAGGTGGATTCTGGGTCTATCAGGCCATCGCCGCAGCTGTTAATTGAAGGGCTGACTGAAGAACAAAAATTCGAAAAAATGATGTACGAAAACCAGTCGAACAAAGGAGTACGAGAAACCGAAGATCTTTATCTTTCTCCAGTAAATAACGTGTAATTGCGATGCAAACTTCGATGCATATGTAACCGAGCAGTTAAAGAAAATGAATATGGAGATGGTGTATTTGATGACTTTATTAGTAAAATTAAAAATATGCATTTAGCTACAAAATAATACAGTATATGAGAAAACTGACAAATGAAGAAAATACATTAGCTCTAGTATATGTTACCACAAATACATTAATATACATGTACGTTTCGTGAAAAAATCAATTACAGTGCGTACTATAAAAAAAATTATCCTTTGAACTTTACAGACACATACAGAGTATTTCAACATTAACTGCAAAAATACACTTTAGTTTTGAAAATGCGATTAAATAAAGACCAGAGATTAAACATACTAGTATACACTAATAAGTAAACATAAATTAATATAAAATTTACATACCATAAGATGCTACGGATATTAGATGGATAATACTTTCTAGAAATGGTAACACTGTGCCGGATAACTATGCCAGTGCCAAGGTGGCATTTTTGCACCCGTCTAAGCTGCATATATCGAAAAATTCAAATATGCCACATGATAAACCATTGCTTAAAGAGTTTACAACCACCTTTGTTATCATTGTATTAATAGATGAGATATTTACCTTTCAAAAATAAATTCCTATAGGATAATAATTTTTCCAATCGGAAAACAATATTCCTATAGGAAATTTGAAATTTCCTATCGGAATACAAGAACTTCCTATAGGAATTTCAATTCCGATAGGATTTGATAAAATCCGATAGGAAATCTTATTTTCCTATAGGAAAACTACCTGTCTGAATCAAATTCCTAAAGGAAATACCATTCTCCTATAGGAAATATAATTCCTATAGGATTTTTTAAAAATCATATAGGATTGTCAATATTTCCTGTAGGAGAATCATTTCTCCTATGGGAATTATAATTTTCCTATGGGATATTAATTTTTAAAGGTAAATATCTCACCTGTCAGGTGAAACACACCAAAAACAAAAGTTGTTATATACTCTCTAGACAATGGGCTATCATTTGGTATATATGGATTTTTCCAAAACTGCATCTTAAGCGGGTGCAAAACTGCCACCTTGGCACTGGCATAATTATCCGGCACAGTGTTCGGTATATATATACATGTATTGCTATGAATTAATTAGAATTATAAGTAACATATAATATATGCATATAATAGCTTTACTACCATTGGTTAAATTAAATACCAACCAATGAAATCACAGATAGGAAAGAACTAAATCGACTTGCGCAATAAAACTTTGAAATCTAAATATCAGATTCTGCTGACCTTGAAAGTTGGTTTACTCAAAAACTCTGTTTATGTGAAGTATGAGCCAAATAAGGCTAAGTGGTGAGTATATATGCTCTGAAAAAAGAGTTTTTGCGTAATCAAATATAACCATGACCCTTAATCTACAAACTTAGTTTAAGGTCACTGCACACTCTTTGACCATAGGCACTCTGTGAGTGAAGTTTGAGCCAGATTGGACCAAGGGGAGAGAAAATATGCTCCGGACAAGGATTTTTCATATAATTCTGCTATGTCCTTCAGCTTCAACCTAGAAGCATGGTTCAAGATCACTGCACACTCTTTACCCAAAGGCACTATGTGGGTGAAATATGAGCCAGATTGGGGCAAGGGGAGAGAAGATATGCTCCGGACAAGAGATCTCGGACGGACAGACGGATGGACAGACAGATTGATTACTATAAGGCGCCTACAAAGCGGGGCCCTAATAATATACTGTGTAACAATACTTATAAATGTAAATGAAAGGCAGGTGTTAAACCAGAATTCATGATGTGTAAAGATATAGAAACAAGTTAACTTTTGATTTATGATTGTAAAGATGTGCTACTGATTTGGAGATAATAAGTTAAATATCTTTCTTTTGGTATCAAATAGAAACATATTATAGTAGGGTTTTACTTTAAAAATAAAAGGAAATCTGCTACATTAAATTCTGTAATATCTTTAATAGGATTTAAGATATATATTTTAAGTAAAAACTGTATTGTCGATTAAACAAATTGGTGAAAACGAAGGTCTTACGGCGCATCATATCATCTCTGTTTAACTACGCTTCTTTACGTTTGAAGTACAAAAAGCAACAAAACAGCGCGATATATCCTATTTAGTGCATGCTGTACTTATGGCATAACAAAAAACAGTTCATTTTGACAACTAATAGAACAATTCGATTATTACTTTAAAAGTAATACTTGTATCAACTGTGTTCATTACAAGATCCCATGAAGCGAAGCATCTCAATGAATTATACATTAATTCCTCGTATGTTTTTTAGTTACATTATGCATTTTTTTAATCAGTGTACAATCAGAATGGCAGCAATACAAGACACAAACCAATTTCAATTGCACAAATCAACAATATATGCAAATGAATGCTAAACCGTCACAAAGTGTATTGTTCTGTGAATACGGTAAACGTAATTGTACGAATAAAACTCCACTTTTGTTTTTTAAAAACTAGAAAATACATGTAAAAGTCACTTCTAACGGTATAAATTAAAAATAGAAATAAATGAATGCTAAATCATTACAAAATGTATTTTCAGTGAATACAATAAATGTAATTACATAGTTGTATATCTCTTCTGCTTCTAAATGATCTTTATCCAAATAGATGAATGTTTAATCATTACAGAATGTATTTTCAGTGAATACAATAAATGCAATTACATGGTTGTATATCTCTTGTGCTTCTAAATAAACGCCATTTCTTCCCTGTTTTCCTCACTGCCATTTGAATTTATTTTTGTTGTTATTTTTCCAAACCATGCTTAAAATAAAAAAAACACATATCAACTAATTTAGATTCTAGTAAATTATGAGTCGTTTGAACACATATAAACACGTTTAGGTTACTGGCTTACACCTACGACCACTGACCAAAATTATTTTGCCAAAAAATCGCCACTTTATATAAACAAAGTTTTAAAATTTTAATGAACATTCTTTATGCACATGAAAAAATATTTGATTGTCGACGCTTTTTAAAGAATATATATATATATCTTACCCGACAGTTTCTTACGCATACGGAAAATGCATGCAATCACAAGGACTGCGATTACAGCCAGCGCAAATAGCCACGGCATATACCAATAGATTGATGACAAAGTATCGTGTATACCCCTGCAACCGTAAAACAAGAAAAAACAATTCTATCACAGCTATCAGCAAAATATAATAAAAAGTGAAATAGATATAACTGACTGACACAAACACACTAGTCCCCCCCTCTCTCTCTCTCTCTCTCTGAAATACCCGCTGTTACTCGGAGTGTTTTCGGTCACCAGGCCTGTTAGATCAGTGCTCCTACCTGCGTCATGCAGTTGCAGACAATTTTCTGGGTCACCTAAAACAACTCTATTATATCACAAAAGATTCTTTTAACAATTCTAAACAATCATTATAAATCAAAATCTTTTTTGTCCCTATGTGATTTGTACGCATTACATGAACATGAATAAGCATGTTTTTTAATATATTATTATTAGAGAAGTATACACTGAAATTGTTTATTACTTACAAAAGAAAATATCCGAAGAACTGTAATGTCTCTGGAAAGATTTGGATCGATTGCAAAACGTATCAAAGTCTTTTTGGATTCTTTGACCAGGAAGATCATACACTGGGCAATAATCTTTAACCCAAATAAATGAAAAATATGTACAGAACGTAACCTGGCATTAATGTACATACACGAGGAATGGGTAAAATGTTGAAATAGAAGGAATATACAGTACTCTTATGTTTGATTGCTCTCATTAGATCTTACCAAATAGGAGTACAGGTTTAGCACAGAATTCTACAAGGCTCTTTTTAGAAGAATCACGCATACAGTGATATGCACAATTTTCAGTTTGAAAGTAGCTTCCACACGCTACAGCACATTTGTCTGAGGCCCTTTTCATGTGCTCGCTTACATGGGGACAATGTGAGACAGTGCCCATTGTGTGTTGAAATATCCCAAAGACTGCCTACAAATTTAAAATAAATAATAGACACAATGTTTAGATAATACAAAGTAAATCAGTGAAGTAGCTTCTAGAGTAAATTAAAGATAACCATTTAGTGTTTTTTTTTTTAAATAATGGATTGTTAAAAGGAAGACGACCTATTCTACTAACCGACTTGAGGCGTTTATTACTACATGTATCGAGCAAAGCAATTGTCATTAACAATTGGATTTCTGTCAAATCAAGTGAATAAATTTAGCGCCGAGTGTTTCTTTTTGTAATAATTACGCGTTTTAAAGACTATGCATTTTGGGCACATATACCATGCACATGCATTATCATTTACAAAGCATTGTTATTCAGCTGCACATCAAAGAAATGGGGAATTGATTGCTTTTTCTTAAAATTAAATGCACTGTTAATTCTATAAAGAAAATAAACAAATAGTTTTATTGTTCAAAATATTCTTGCTCGGATTCAATAGTTGTAACGATTTGTGGAATGAGTTACGTAACTGAATGCAAAATGCCGTTGACGATTCAGTTGGTGGACGAGTTGATTAATTAATAGAAGGGGTTAAAGGTTGAATCGAAAGTAATTAAAGTTCACAAACGCAATGTGCCATTTTTGAAAAGTTGGGAATTTTATTTAAACAATCTATCACCTGAATACTCAGTACTACCGAACTTCATGCGCGTGCTGAAGTTCAAATGTGAACGGGTTATACACAGCTGTCTTACATATTAGATAGATTCTTCATTGGCTTCCAGTCTACTTGCGGTATGACTGCTGTTTATCAGTAAAGGAAGTTTGTACATAGAAAAATAATAAAAAGTCTGAATTTGCCTTCTTGTTCATTGACTCTTTAGTTAACTAAACTGAATTTAAATTTTGAACAATGCATTTTAAGCAAAATCTTTAAAGATTATACATTCTTGGTGACCAATACATCAAACAATATATATACACAATCTTATCGATTGAAGAACCAAGTTAAATGTTAAATGTTAATGTTCATCATGTTGCCCGGCTTAGTTCGAATATATATATATATATATATATATATATATATATATATATATATATATATATATATATATATATACTACGAACAAAACCAGTCATTTTCATGATTTAAAAAAATTCTTCATCAATATCTTCATGTCTATCATCAGAAACTCAGCTAATCTTTCTTCAATTGGTAAATATCTCACACCAATATTAGACCTATGAATTCAGAAATAATGCATGGATGTTATGTTTTAAATTTTTATTTACCGTGTGGTAGTACATGTAAATAGAAAAAGTACTTATCTCAATTTTAAGAAGATAAAATCTCATAGTTTATATAGTAGTTTTAAAATCTGATTTACAATCCATTATTGTACATGTAGCTCTTCGAAAAAATTCAAAGTAAATCACCTTCGAAATTAAGTTCATTTTTCCAAGAAACACATGAAAAATTTGCGTTTAATAGACGAGAGTGTATTGAAAGAACACAGATCCCTGAAATGACAATTTCCTACAACATTTGTTAATTTTGCTGTTAAAAGCGTTAACTTTGCATATATTAGAAATTTTAAAATCAAATAATTCTGAATTAATAGCTAAAATTAACAATTTAAAATTATCATACAATAAACTTTGCTTTATCAATTGTCAGTAAAACATATTACCGCCGTGTGAATATTTTTCTTAGACATGACACCTTCTCTCCTTCATTAGCACTAAGTGACTGATCTGGACGTTCTACTCATTTTTTTCTAACCAGTTAAATTGACTTATCTCTGTACATTTATCAGTTAATGTTTGTATCATTCTGTTGCTTTATTTTTAACGAAATATATTACAGCCAGGAAAGGTCTACCCCAAAGTATGACGTGATTCATTCACTTCCGGTCTCCATTTTCTAGTTTTATCGATTTGAAAAGCTGTAGACTGAATTTGGAGTATGATTTTCAATAAAAGGAACGGTTGTATCGTAATTCGTGATTAACGAGTTTACTAAAAAAAAGTAGTAAGTGGCGAACGGATTTATTTTTACCTATTAATTTTACATGAATCGCTGCCAAAAACTCGTGTTAAATAAGCCGGTCTAAAAAATCAAAATGGCGACCGTAACGAACCTTGTTATTTTTATAGTACTTTGAATAATCCTATAGTAAAAAGAAATATTTCTAACGTCAGGTGCCTGTGTTTGTTATCGGTAAACAAATGTTAACATTGTTCGGTAATTCAGCAGTTGGAGAGTTTTCGAAGTTTTTATAAACCTTGTATAACGGATACCGACTTGTGGATTTTCCCTTGGGTCATAAAAATAAATAAATCTAATCATTTGAATTATCTACCTAGATACAGTTGTTTTGATTTTCCCGCTTAGTTGTAGTTTTTCCTTGGGGTCTTATTTTACATAAACTACCGTGGTGTCAATTATTTAAAATTATGAAGGACAGTCCCGGCCGGAATTTAGTAAAGATTTTAGACAAAGTATCAGGCAATTGCAAAAAGCTGAATTTTAACATAGATTGAAACACCTTATTCAAACTCATAATTATTTGAAGCATATTCGAGGAAAATCTGGACAATTACAAATTCAAACTTTCAAGACCCCGTCTTTCAGTACTCTCAGTACTTTGATTGTTTTTGGTCGCTTAAAAAATTAGTCGCTCCCTGACGCTTTGCTGACATTATAGCATGAGAGAGAGAGAGAGAGAGAGAGAGAGAGAGAGAGAGAGAGAGAGAGAGAGAGAGAGATTGCCATTGCCAGTCTTTACGACATAATATGCATAAATACACATCGAAAGAGCCCGACTTACAGTTCTTCAATATCTTATTAATTTCTTGTTGGAGTTTCGTAGAATTTCGCGTTTGAGAGAGGTGAACATGGCTAGATAAAATTTCACAATTTAAAAAAACCATATTATTTATATCATTGGCTGATCAAATACCGTATTTGTAACAAAGTCAATGAGAATGTGAGTATTCATGTAGAGTTTATGTATTTATGTATAACTTCAATACTATAACTGAGTTCTGTAAAGATTTTGTAATTAATAATGTCAGAATATATTTTGTTAAAATATGCTTATATTTTAATATTATAGAATATCTTATGACATGAATGTTTGAAAGATACGTTTTAAGATATTTCCCAGAACAAGATGTATGACTTTGTAAAAAACATGGTAAAATAGCTTAACTTAGAGACGGCATAGTTTAATTGTCTCTCAAAGATGATTTTAATATTAATAAATTCAATCATAAAGAGAAAATATGCGCCATTTTATGTCATATTTGAGACAGTACACAGTCAAACAATATAAAAAACCGATTTGGTATGATGGCTAAAGAGTAGCAGATGTCATAAATACAATTAGTAAAATTAAACCAAATAAAAATATATACCTTGTGTTCTTGTTGACCATTCCCGAGGCCATCAACCAAAGCGCAATGCGAAAACATCAGGACGACGCTTAAGATACCTAGAATTCAATAAAACGTCGAATTTAACGTTTAATAATAAGCACAAATAAACCAACTGAAGGCCATTAAATAAGTTAAACAAGAAGTATTACCAATTATTTAAAATTGAAGTGTGCATATATTATGGTATATTTATTCTGGCGGTATAGAACCATAATTCAATGCATGCATAAAAAATAATAATAATTGGTACATGACTGTATATAATACTTATTTCGTAATTTTTTCTATTCTTCGATAACATGCGATAATTTTTGTTCTTATTTAAGAATTGAAAAATCTCAAACTGAACAATAAGAATGTACGCACTTTTTAATAACTTTAAACTGTGACAAGGGCAATATTCATTGTAGTTCATTTGACGCCAATGTTTTTGACAGTTTTTTTCTTTTTGCTTGAACTAAACTCCCTTCTTTTACTATCATGAATGACCTGGAATTAAATGAATTGCCTAGACAACATTGACAAGGTGACGGAAGTTAGTAAAACAAAAGTATTCTAATGAACAATCCACCAACATTGACCCCTTGTCTCTAAAGGTCAATCATTTTGCGAAATCATAATCGTTACAAATCAATCAATTGCAAAAATATAATTTTCTAAACAAATGGTCTATTCCTGAAGTAAACCACATATTTGAAGAATTGTTACAATATCCGTTTATGCTGCACAGATTCAAAACATTGTCTTGCTATACGTTCACATCCAAAACGTCTCGTTCCAACAAAATGCGTAATGCTTTCTCAAAGTGAGGATTAATATATGCGAGAATAAATTCGCTTTCTTAAAAAAACAATTTGGTTGGCAATATCGACTCTAGTTTATGCATCGCGCATGTGCGATGTCATAACAGTTTACAACAAGAAAAAGACGATATTTTGAAACGCATGCCTATTTGTGTTTTTTGTTTGGTAACTTACTGGAAATACCTTTCTATAGAGTGTCTAAATATAATGAAATATTTAGTTTTTCTCAATATTAATGTGAGAAGAGAATATTTTCTAAGATTAAAAATATTCTCTTCTCAGCTGTGGAATCATTTCAATTCGTGGGGGACAATTTTCGTGGAATTTTTGTTTTTTGCTTAGTCGTGGGAATGTAATTTCGTCGATTTTCGGTTTCGGTAAGAAAACTTTTTCATCAAATGTGTTTTCGTTGAGGATGTAAATACGTGGTAGCGGGCCACCCACGAATACCACGAACATTGAGCCACTACGAATTTTAATGATTCCACAGTATATGTTCGTATTGGCATCACCTTAGAGCCTAACCCATGGCCGAAGCGTAATGGATTCACAAATTTAGATAGAAGGCTTCATGGACATGATATCGATGATTATGCATATAGTTTTCTAAAATATATGTGGGAATAGAAAATAATTTATTCTAAGATTTAATACATGTTCACTATATGGCCATTGAGCCCCGCCCTAGGGTCTGAACCCCTGACCCAGGGGTCATGATTTTTTTACGGAATCATGAATTTGACAATATAGGGAGAGGGCCTCAAGGACATCATAGCCATGCATAGTTTAACTTACGTAAAGATATTCTGAGATTAAAGGGGCATGGTCACGATTTTGGCCAAAAATCATTTTTCCGATTTTAATGTTTACAATGCTTTAGTATGGCCTCTTTAATAGGCAACTAAAATTTGAGTGTCAATCGTTGAGTTATTAGCGAGTTACAGAACATACAATTCTTTGCTATGTAAAAAAAGATTTTGTTTACATTTTATATGTTGAAGTTACAGTTTGAGACCTAAATTGAATGTGTTAAACGTTAGAAACTGTTTATTTATGCCTAAAATGAATAAGAAGTAAGACAAATTAGCTTAAAAAAGATTTTTTACTGGTCTATTAAACCTATGTAAACAAAATCAGGGCACGGGCCTTGTTTACATGACAAAGAATTGAGAGCACTGTATCTTGCTTTTAACTTTACGACTGACATTTGTAAATAATAAAAAGCAGAAAAATAGAATTTGACCAAAATCGTGATCACGCCCATTTTAATAACATTTTCGTTATATTAACCCCGGTAACCCAGGGGTTATTAATTTTGTTTTTATTGTGATCGGCTCGGACGTTTCACAGTTGTGTCCATATGAGGCATCCGGCAAATGTTACTATTTGCGCACGCATTGCGCCTTGCACTACTTTATTTACTATGCACCCAAATTTAAATCTTTCATTTCACGTAGATTACTAAAAAGTTACTCTTATCCGTTTACCGTGAAAGTAAAACATTTATACAGTTACATACATAATGATTCAAATCACGTTTTTCTTCACATATCTGCGTAAGAATACTAATGGGAAGTAAAATTCGCCTACTGAAAATTAAGCTTAATTATGCTTTGCTATTTCGGAAATCAAGAAAGCGGTGCTATATAATTGTCTTATTTATCATGTTTATTGCATGTAACGTAATGCTTTCGTATTACATGAACAGAACTGACCAATGGTATTACATGCCTATCATTCCTTTTAAAGAAATACCTAATTTTACCATTCGCTCGGGGTATTTTCTGCGCAACTAGTGTTAATTACCCCCATGCGCTAATAATAACTTTTAGACTATTTTGCCCTGTCCATGAGGCCATAGGTTTTACAATTCAAATTTGTCTTTTAAAAATTATCCTAGATATACTTCAAATAAAAAATGTTAACAATTGGACATGTAATTTTCAAGATGAGGTTAAAATTGTAAAATTGTTAACGGACGACACACAATGCGTGTCACAACGACGCACGACAACGAACGAAGACCGATTGCAATAGGTCACCTAAGTGTCTCAGGTGAGATGTCCCGAGTTCTTCCAAATTTGAATATTTTCCATTGTTTTCATCCGTAAGAAATTAGTTTTCGGCCCACGAGCATCTCCAGTTACATATATATTCCATGTCAATAACAAAAGAGTATTTTTCTCTTTCATTGATTCCAATTACATGTATACTTAATTGACATGTTTACTTATTTGCGTTAAAATTTGACAAAAAAGATGGAAGCAATCGATAGAAAGATAGATACTATCTACTAGATAGATATATAGATTTTTTACGCAAAAGCATCTTTGATTAGACTATGCACAACCTTGTTTTATTAAAAAAAATCAATAATGCATACTTTCTCACATTGTCTCGTCTGTTTTTCTGCTTTCTAAAATAGCAGTATTAAAACGTTTGAGAAAAGTTTGAAGTAAAAAATCATTATTTGGAAAATGATAATAGATAGATAGATAGATAGATAGATAGATAGATAGATAGATAGATAGATAGATAGATAGATAGATAGATAGTGTACTCAATAGCATCTTTGCATAGACTATGCACATCCTTGTTTCATTAAAAAATTGATATGAAAAAAATGAATAATGCATACTTTCTCAGATTGTCCCGTCTGTTTTTTCGCTTTCTAAAATAAAAGAATTAGAAAATTTAAGAATAGTTTTGAATAAAGGGTTATTATTTGGAAAATGATAGATAGATAGATAGATAGATAGATAGATAGATAGATAGATAGATAGATAGATAGATAGATAGATAGATAGATAGAAAGATAGATATTGTACTCAATAGCATCTTTGCATGGACTTTGCACATTTTTGTTTCAATAAAAATCTTATATGAAAAAAAATGAATAATGATTACCTTCTCAGATTGTCCAGTTTGATTTTTTGCTTTCTAAAATATAGGAATTATAACGTTTAGGTAAAAAAAAATTATTAGGAAAATGATATTTAGATAGATAGATAGATAGATAGATAGATAGATAGATAGATAGATAGATAGATAGATAGATAGATAGATAGATAGATAGATAGAAAAAATTACATAGATTTATATCTTTTGTTATCAAAGGCATCTTAGCAAAGATTATGCAAATTCTTGTTTCATGATAAAAATTTTAGATGTTTAACTTCTCAGAGTGTCTAGTCGAAATTTTCTTCTAGATAGATAGTGTACTCAATAGCATCTTTGCATAGACTATGCACATCCTTGTTTCATTAAAAAACTGATATGAAAAAAATGAATAATGCATACTTTCTCAGATTGTCCCGTCTGTTTTTTCGCTTTCTAAAATAAAAGAATTAGAAAATTTAAGAATAGTTTTGAATAAAGGGTTATTATTTGGAAAAAGATAGATAGATAGATAGATAGATAGATAGATAGATAGATAGATAGATAGATATTTTTATTTAATTTCATTTTCACATAGACTTTGCACATTCTTGTGTCATTTAAAAAAATCTATCGAAAAAAAAATTAATAATGCTTACTTTCTCAGATTGTCCAGTTTGTTGTTTTGCTTTCTAAAATAAAGTATAATTATGTTAAGGTTAACAACATTTAAAAAAAAATAGATAGATAGATAGATAGATAGATAGATAGATAGATAGATAGATAGATAGATAGATAGTGTACTCAATAGCATCTTTGCATAGACTATGCACATCCTTGTTTCATTAAAAAATTGATATGAAAAAAATGAATAATGCATACTTTCTCAGATTGTCCCGTCTGTTTTTTCGCTTTCTAAAATAAAAGAATTAGAAAATTTAAGAATAGTTTTGAATAAAGGGTTATTATTTGGAAAATGATAGATAGATAGATAGATAGATAGATAGATAGATAGATAGATAGATAGATAGATAGATAGATAGATATTGTACTCAATAGCATCTTTGCATGGACTTTGCACATTTTTGTTTCAATAAAAATCTTATATGAAAAAAAATGAATAATGATTACCTTCTCAGATTGTCCAGTTTGATTTTTTGCTTTCTAAAATATAGGAATTATAACGTTTAGGTAGAAAAAATTATTAGGAAAATGATAGATAGATAGATAGATAGATAGATAGATAGATAGATAGATAGATAGAAAAAATTACATAGATTTATATCTTTTGTTATCAAAGGCATCTTAGCAAAGATTATGCAAATTCTTGTTTCATGATAAAAATTTTAGATGTTTAACTTCTCAGAGTGTCTAGTCGAAATTTTCTTCTTTTTGTTATTAAAAAAAATAACGTTAAGATAGATAGATAGATAGATAGATAGATAGATAGATAGATAGATAGATAGATAGATAGATAGATAGATATAGATATAGACATAGTTATATATATTGTTATCAAAGGCATCTTAGCAAAATTATGCACATTCTGATAATGAAAATGGTATTTAGATAGATAGATAGATAGATAGATAGATAGATAGATAGATAGATAGATAGATAGATAGATAGATAGATAGATAGATAGAAAAATTAAAGATGTTTTCTTTCTCAGATTGTCTGGCCCAATTTTCTTTTCTTTGTTATTGAAAAAAATTATAATGTTTAGATAGATTGATACTTGTAGAGAGAGAGAGAGAGAGAGAGAGAGAGAGAGAGAGAGAGAGAGAGAGAGAGAGAGAGAGAGAGAGAGAGAGAGAGACAATGTTCTCAATCCCATCATTACTTTCTCAGATTGTCCAGTCTGATTTTTTACTTTCTTAAATATAGAATTTATAAGATTTAAATAAAAAGTATTATTGAGAAAATGATAGATAGATAGATAGATAGATAGATAGATAGATAGATAGATAGATAGATAGATAGATAGATAGATAGATAGATAGATAGATATTTTTATTTAATTTCATTTTCACATAGACTTTGCATATTCTTGTGTCATTTAAAAAAATCTATCGAAAAAAAAATTAATAATGCTTACTTTCTCAGATTGTCCAATTTGTTGTTTTGCTTTCTAAAATAAAGTATAATTATGTTAAGGTTAACAACATTTAAAAAAAAAATAGATAGATAGATAGATAGATAGATAGATAGATAGATAGATAGATAGATAGATAGATAAATAGATAGATATATAGATAGATAGATAGATAGATAGATAGATAGATAGATAGATAGATAGATAGATAGATAGATAGATAGATAGATAGATTGTTATCAAAGCCATCTTAGCAAATTATGCACATTCTTGTTTCATGAGAAATATTCAAAATGTTTACTTTCTCAGATTGTGTAGCCCAATTTTCTTTTCTTTGTTATTAAAAAAATTATAATGTTTAGATATACATATAAATATATATATATATATATATATATATATATATATATATATATATATATATATATATATATATATATATACATATATATATATATATAGAGAGAGAGAGAGAGAGAGAGACAGAGACAGAGACAGAGAGAAGAGACAGAGAGAGAAAATGTTATTAATCCCATCATTGCACAAACTATCAATTCAAAAAAAAAATTAATAAAAGAAATGAATAATGCTTACTTTCTCAGATTGTCCAGTCGGATTTTTTACTTTCTTAAATATAAGATTTATAACATTTAAATAAAAAGTATTATTGAGAATATATAGATAGATAGATAGATAGATACATGTAGATAGATATACAAATTGACAGATAGATAATTTAATAGATAGATAGATAGATAGATAGATAGATAGATAGATAGATAGATAGATAGATAGATAGATAGATAGATAGATAGATAGATAGATATTGTAATCAATGGCATTTTGCATAGACTATGCTCATTCTTATTTTAAAAATAATTTATATGAAAATTTGAATAATGCTTACTTTCTTTGATTGTCCACTCTGTTTTTCTTTTTTCTAAAACAAAGGAATTATAGCATTTAGGAAAAAAATGAATGTATTTACGTAATGTTTGTTTGCAAGAATGATCGTTTCTGCGGGATGTATATAAACTTTCGGTTTGGTTTCGAAGTGAAGAAAAACATGGGAAAATACTATTGTTGTGTCACAAACTCACAATTATAGTGGCAGGGTTGTGCCATTAGAAAAGCATGTAACTTTACATAAACTTTCTGAAGAAGTACAGGACGTACGTAGATACGCTTGATAAGTAAAAAAAAACTGGAAACCAAGTAGTTGTACTCGTGTGCTCAGATCATTTCAAAGACGGCGGCCAACTTTCCAGGACAGAAAAAAATACCGAGCAAATACTTGCCTCAAAAACAGAAAAAGATACTCGTATGAAGGAATGTACTCAAGAGAATTTGGAGGAGCCCAGTACATGCAGAAAATTCCACTAAAAATAAAGACAAAACAGAGATATTGAATCACCATTCGTGAGTCCTAAAATGTGCATGTAGGATTCAGTTGCTAACTAATACTGTGAAAAAATAATGGACTCGTACATTGACAACAATAATCATTCTGAAGTTTGAGAAACAGAAATACGTATTATTTGATTATATAAAGTGTTTTTAAGTAACTACTTTAACAGTTTGAGCTCACCACCCCCTCCACTTCTTTATTTATTGATTACAGTGAGTTGGTTTACATTTAGAAGAATGTTTTCTTTATCAGTTAATCTCCTGATTTTTATATGATTGGACATATAATGTGAAAATCTTAGCTGATCCAAATAGTCTATTAATAGACTAAACTGCTGAAACTGTTTTATTATAAATTAGTAGGTATTCTGCAAGTGCATTGGTTGATTCAGCACATAAAGGACACAATAGATCAGGAAATATGTCCAGTTTTTGTTGGAATAGATACCAACCTACCGGTGACTACGATTGAGTCTTTACCTCATTCTAAAGAGTTGGTGTTGTTTTACACAAAAATAACTGACAGTGACAGTTTTTTTGCAGTATTACATTCGCTAATGGAACAAGGAACAGACAATTTGTCAACAGAGGTTTAGGGCATAATGAATAACAAAAAGTTAGGTCGTAAAAGGAACCTGAGAAGGGTAGATGAATTTTTGTTAGTGATGATAAGACTTAGATTAAGTAACTGTTGAAAGATCTTGAATTCCGTTTTAAGCTGTCTGTGTCAAGCATTTTTTTATTCCCGGATACTTTTTATGTATGAGTGCATGCACTCTCTTGTGGGTTTTTTTCAGGAGCCTGAAGTTTTGAAGCCACATGTTCCTAAATGTTTCACAACACACGTGTAGTCTTAGACTGTACTGAGATTTTCATTCAAAGTCCATCTTCTTTAGAAAACAAGACCCTGGCTTTTTTTAATTACAAATCACACAACACATTCAAAGCATTGGTTGGAGTAAGTATGGTAGGAGTTGTAATTTTTATTTCAAAACTCTGGCCAGGATCAGCTTCTGATGCTGAAATTACCAGAAATTGTGGTTTGATACATTTATTTGAGGAGTTGCAGTCATGGTTGACAAATGTTTTATTCATATAGCTAATGTTTTAAAATGTAAAAGTGTTTAACTCTATTGTCCGCCTCCAGTTT
This sequence comes from Magallana ariakensis, assembly GCA_020458035.1. Lineage (NCBI taxonomy): Eukaryota > Metazoa > Mollusca > Bivalvia > Ostreida > Ostreidae > Magallana > Magallana ariakensis. Next base: position 65,627,889 of record CM035812.1, on the reverse strand, counting down.
AGTAGGAGTGAAATAGAAAAACACGTAGAATAGCTCTCGCAAGAATTCATGTAGAACGCAATATGGAGCAGATAAAGAATTTTAGAATTTTATAGAGTATTGCGCCTTTTGCAATAAGTGACTTTGTTGACCAAATATTCTTTGTGTGTGCTGCTCTAACCAACCTTTTACCACCCCTGGTGTCTGAATAAATTGCTGGTACTTACTGTTTGAACATGATATATTGTATACAAAACTGAAATGAGTTGTTTTACTTAAATTTTATTTCTAAATCTCGCTTTTATATGAACAATATCAAATGTGTGTATTTTACATACACTCATTTACCTGGTATATGATACATGTTTATTCATACAAGTACCAGTATGTTGTACATTTGTATAAAAATATTGTGTTTTTAATTCTTGATCGATCAACTAAAATCTGAACACTACACGTTTGCCATATTTTTCTCTTGCTCACCATTTTACCAACAATTAGCGCCTTACATAAGCTCCACACCTCTTCAAACAGTTAAGAGTTCTTTGCTGTGCAGGTCTCAACTGTGTGGACACACACTTTGCATCGCCATGTTATTCTGACAGAATGAATCTATTAAATTTTATGCACTTATTCTCAGCCAGGGAAAAGTAACATTAAATATACAGATTTTATAACAATGTGCTTGTATTTATTTATTAGTAGTATTCAGCTCTAATAATTTCATACATTTTAAAGTATGGTATATCTAAGTACAATTTACCTAATATTTACAGAAATACAATAAATAATGTATGTATGCATTACACATATATATTTGAAACAATTTATACAATCAATACAGTTTACGATGTAGGAAAGTCACAATGGACTTCCATTTTTAAATCTATGTATCATAAAAATTGGCCAGGTATAACAACGGATTTTTACTGTAAACCCACGGACACACACCAATACTGTGGAATCATTTAATTTCGTAGGGGCCAATTCTCGTAGATTGTGGGAGTTTTGCTCATTTGCTGGGATTTTATTTCATTAATGCGTCGGTTTTCAGTTTCAGTAGAAAAACTAAATCTTTTATAATTTGTTTTCGTTGAGGATGTAAATTCATGGGTGAGTGCTACCCACGAAAATTGAGCCACCACGAATTCTAATGATTCCACAAGATATGGTTTTAGATCGTGCCACCCTTACCACACAAAAACCAATATTCCTTTTAACTTAGCACGGAGAATCCGTTCAATTATCACAGAAAAAAACCTTATGTTCTAGACGTTTGGAAGGATAAAAAATATTTCTTCAACGATGGAAATACCCGATGAATTTACTCAACGCTGGAATAATAAGTATATAATAATCCTAACAACAAGGGGAAACGTGCTTTTGTTGTGACCCACAATCAAAGGAATAGAAATATTCTAACAGACGCAAAAATACTTCATACTATTTTAGAACAGCCAGAAAATATAAAAAAAAATTACTTCAATTCAAGGACATAATCAGTAGTCGACGACAAGCACTGAATTTTAAATACATGTTAACCAAGGTCAGATTTACAATGCCGGATAAAGTTACATTCGTTAAAAAACGTGGCGATCCGAGATTTGGTACATGTGCCTACATAGAAGGAGGAAATAAAATTCTGCTCAAATCCGGGATGGATAGTCGTGTCAATTCATCGATGAACTGTAAATCTAAAAATGTTATTTATTGTGCTATTTGCCCAACATGCAAAGAGTTTTAAATTGAACAAACAAGGAAATTAAGTATATAGGTATATAAAGTGTATTTTGTTTATCATGCAACATGATATCACATTTTGCGCCTTAAACAAGATTTATTTGACAAAGTTTGCTGCATATCTGCAGTTGAAACCATGACGCCATGGTGTAAACGAAGTAAGAACAATAAGGTCACAATGCATTCGAACTTCGGCTAAATGCACGAGGTTATATTTTGGGCATTGACAGAATTTAGCATTGGTTTATTTGGCTACCTTTATTCGGTCAATGAAAGTAGTTGCGGAGGAATATATATATATATATATATATATATATATATATATATATATATATATATATATATAAACCAAAATTAATTTTATGACGTCACAATGATCATTTGAAATGTATGTACCTATGTATCTATGGTGATTGCTCAAAACTCCTGAAGATATCAATGAAACCGGGAGAGTTTTGAATCGGATTTCTGTTATTTTTCATTATATATACATGTATATATATATATATATATATATATATATATATATATATATATATATATATATATATATATATATATATAAATCTAATAAAAACCCCATTGGTCGGTGAAATATATATAAAACTTAAATAAATGAAAACACAAAGATCGAGTAAAACATAAGCGCTTTCATTTTCTTCAGATGTTTTACAATACTGTTAATATTATGTATTGTAAAACATCTGCAGAAAATGAAAGCGCTTATATTTTACTCGATCTTTGTGTTTTCATTTATTTAAGTTATATATATATATATATATATATAAATATATATATATATATATATATATATATATATATATATATATATATATATATAGTTATCAAAAGCATTTTAGCAGAGACAATGCATATTTTTGTTTCTTTACATAGATAGATAGATAGATAGATAGATAGATAGATAGATAGATAGATAGATAGATAGATAGATAATATTGCATGCGTCTTTGGATCGACAACGCTCAACCTTTATTCATTTAAAAAATTTAACAATGCTTATTTTTTTTAACTGTTGCGTCAACATTTTATCCATCTTTGAATTAAGGTAGTACAAAACAGTATCCGAAAAACAAACACTTCGGAAATCCTCGCGCAAGTCAAACGTTTACGAGAAACAAATAAATGACGTACGTCACGTTCTAAGTTTCTTATTATGACGTCACGCCGTGCAAGAACTGTTCAAATAATACTTTGTAACTAGTGGGGAGGGACTGGTTTAAAATTCTGTTTAAAAATATCTAGTGGTGGAATTGTTTTGGTATTTACATAATATTATCTACATATTCCAACAATTTATATGATAGTTTTTCATGGAATTTGAATGATAGGAATTTAAATAAAAACGGTATTTAGTATGGCGAATAGCTCCAAAATAGGGCCTTCTTGCATATACTTTGAACTGATTTTATTGGTACAAAAAATTATCAAAGTCAATGATTATTAATTTTTAACGTTTAACGTGTCTTAGTCTCTTTGTTAATAGATATTTGCAAAAAAAAAAAAAAAAAAACAATTGACAATTTTTTTTCTTTTTAATCATGTATTCTGAGGAGCCTAGCCCTTTTCTAACAGGGTGTCGGAAGCCATAGTTGTGACCTAGATTACGAGAAAATAATGTTGAAATTTTTTGAAACTTTGTATATGTATACAGTTTAATATGATTAACATTTGGTGCAATTTTAAAAAAAAATGAATTATGGGAAAAATTTTCGCTATCTGTTTTGTACTACCTTAAAAACAGAGAAAAAGGAACTTTAAATAAAAAAATAGGAAAATGATAGACGGATAAATAACGATAAAACGATAGATAGAACGATGTATAGAACGATGAATAGAACGATAAAACGATAGAACGATATAGAGATAGAAAGATGAAAATTTGAAAAATTGCTTACTTCCTCAGACTTTCCATTCCTTTTTTGTTCATTCTTATAAAATCGAGATATAATAACGTTTCTGAAAAGTTTTCCAGAATGCATAGACAAGACACATTCTCGTTTCATTTGCGAAATTGAACAATGCTTACTTTAATTGTCATTCCATCTCCTAGTCGTTTGATCTGAAAAAAAAAAGATTTTTTAACATTTGAGAAAATGATAGATAGATAGATAGATAGATAGATAGATAGATAGATAGATAGATAGATAGATAGATAGATAGATAGATAGATAGATACTAACAGACAAATAGACAGATCAATAGATAGACAAGACACATTCTCGTGTCAATAAAAAAAAATTAACATTGCTTACTTCTTTCAACCCTTGAATCCATATTCTTTTGATCTGTGAAAAAATTGAACATTTAGAAACAATTTAAAAAAAACTCCAATGATGTGTGGTTAAAATGATGGATGAATAAATTGTTAGCTTGATAGAAAGATCGATAGATAGACATCAATAGCGTCATAGAAAATGCACATTCTTGTCCCATTTTGGAAAACTTAACAGAGCTTACTTCTTTTAACTGTTGCGTAGAAACTTTTTCCATCTGTAAATAAAAAATATGGAAACAAATTTGAAAGAAAAAATGTTATTGTTAGCGTTTTTTTTCATAGACAAGGCACATTTTCAATTTGTTTTATTTTAAATTTTTAAGAATTAAAGAATTGCTTGCATCTTTGTTCAATCTCTGAATCAAAAGAATTTGATTTTTTGTAATAAACATGGTCGAATGAGTGATTAATCCAAAATTATTTAAAAAATAAATGAATAAATAAATGAAAACAAAAACACCCCCAATTGTTCAGAAAGTAGATATGTTCAAACTCTTCATCCGCATTTAAGTTAAAGTATAATTTTGACGATCTTTTGTTTTTTGTTTTTATGATCTTGTATGCTTACTTGAAAATGATTTTTTATGGGTTAAATTTTCCTACATAATCAACAAAAACTTTAAGGGCCGTGAATTTTTTTCAAACGATTTAGAATCGAACTATTAATTATCGCATATAGTGGGCAGAAATATGCCACCATACAAATTGCCCTATTTTTTTTATTCAACATGCGTCAAATCTTAATTTTTTTTTGTCTACTCTAAGTAAGTTCCCAGTAAATGAATTCACTCTTTATGCAATTATCTAATAATATTTTGCAAATATACTAGCGGAAAAAAGAAACTGTGCATTATTTAATATATGAAAAAACATTTAAAAATTACAATGAACAAATTTTATTTTGTGTAATACTGTTAACACATGTATTCGTAACAACATCTCATAACACATTAATGTCAACGTCGAATAACGTTAATTTCAGCACACTCGAAAGTCACTGTTATTTGAAATTGAATTAACAAAATTAATAACGCGTGTGACCACCATTTGCGTTCACGCATGCTTGACAGCGACGCCTCATTGATGCCACTAAAGTTTTTAGAAATGCTTGAGGGATGTTGTTCCAGATGTTGGTTAAAGCCTTAAAGCATTAAAGGTTAATGTCACTGGCTGATTTGGTAAACGGTGTAAACGTCTTTCCATTTCATCCCAGACGTGCTCGATCGGCGACAAATCGGGGGAAACAGCTGGCCAAGGCAAGACATCGACATTCTGTTGAACAAACAAGTCCCTGACTACACGTGCAACGTGTGGCCTTGCGTTGTCTTGCTGCAGAGTGATGTGATTTTGATGTCTCTGTATGAAGGGTATCACATGACGCTGAATAATTTCATCTCGATAGCGTACGCCGGTGAGATTTCCATTGACAATTTGTAGAGGGGTCCTTCCACGTGCTGATATTCCACCCCACACCATAACGCTTCCTCTACCAAATTGTCAACGTTGCACAACACAAGCGTCCTGGTAACGCTCCCCAACGCGACGATACACCCTACAACGGCCGTCACTGCTATCCAAATGAAATCTGGATTCATCAGTGAACAGAATATTGGCCCAGTCCTGTATTCTGAATCGCAGATGTCGTGTGCACCACGCTAGTCTGGCGATACGATGACGTTGAAGCAGTACTGGGCGCACCGCTGGACGTCTTGGTCTGATGTTTTGCTCGCACAGACGATTACACACAGTTCTGGGACTAATTGGTCAAAGCCCTGGAATGCTACGGCAAACTTGCTGTCTGGAAACGATTTCTCAGATGCACAAGTCTAATGTGGTTGTCCTGTTGACGTGACGTCACACGAGGTCTCCCAGAGCGCGGTCGATCCTGGGTGTTGCCAGATTGTTGAAAACGTCTCCATAATGACTGGATGGTGTTCCGATAAACTCCAAAGTGTCTTGCTACAGTATTTTGTGCCATTCCAGCTTGCAGCATCCCAACAGCACGATTACGTTGGTTTTCGTTGAGTCGTGGCATGACATAGGGGTAAATTTTGTTGAAACTAAAGTGATTTCCTTAACAAAAAAAGTTTAAACAAATCCTTTACAGTTCTTATTCCAAACAGTATTGGCCCCTAAAACTCGTGCGTACAAATTCTTCAATAAACAACAGGTGCTCACTAACCATGAAAAAGTCCGTGCACCCGGACGGTTACCATCCGATATTGTCAAATACCATTATCGATTGTTTAAATTTTATAAATACAAACAATAGATAAAGAAAAATTATACTAAATTTTATAATGCACAGTTTCTTTTTTCCGCTAGTATATTTATTTTGATGCAAATTTAACTCCCACTGACTTGGATCCGCAAAAGCGTGTCCAGCACCTTACTTTGATTTTTTTTTATATTTCGTGCTGGTTCATCGAGAATGAGGGTACTAAGTTTTCGATTTTACAATGGGCGCGCTTTATTTAGCCTAGCTTAGTGTATACTTGTTTGTCAAATGGACTTGCATGTAAATGGGATAGTGGTGTAAGGAAGTCAATGATATATATGCTGGAAAATGATGCAGTTTTAACGGAGATTCTGGTGCTCCGAGACATTCTTGTATAACGTAAATGCAATAAAATAAACACATTTCATGGCGGTTATACAAAAGACAATTTTAATGCGGCTTCTAATCCGTTTTATTACTTTTATTAAAATCATTTGTAAAGTTTCCAATCATAATATTCGTCCATCATATTGGTTTCAGTGCTACACCCCTGACTCGGTGTAGAATAGTGTGCACCTCAACACTACACCAGAACAGTTGATTTACGGATATCATATCTCTCGTGTTGGAATAAAAGGTGTAAGCAGTTACTATAGTGCAGGCATTGTTTTTTTTTTTTTTCTTTTTTTTTTTTTATGTTTTTTTTTTGTCGGCAAAATGCCTTAATTCATAGTATAAATATGACTGAAAGATGATCAAGTTCCATTGAATGCATCAATGCATCAATACCCCCGCTGCCCCCCCCCCCAAAAAAAACCCCCCAAAAACCAAAAGATAAATTTGTTAAATCGAAAGAAGCCAATGTTAATTATTATGTTTATCACTGAAAATATAGTCACGTAAATCATTAACAAACCTTTGATATTCAATAGGGATTTTCTATGGAATAATTTCCGTGGTATGAGTTTCGTGGTAAAATTCCGTCGTAATGTACGAGTTGTTGATGTGTTTGGTCACAGTGTTTTTTTTCTTCCTATTAATCCGAAATCACATGACTAGGTAAATACGTCATCAAAAGACATACAAAATATATACATGTATATGATTAATAAACTTAAGTTAGAATAAAACTATAATTTTCAAATCAAAGTATGTATGTAATAGTTTACATTAATTACTTACTATTTAAACTGAGGAAAATTGGAGCAACGACAGGAGAGTAATCTATATTATCCAAAGCGAAAATACAGTTTTTTGGGGGTATCCCGAATCATTTATTCGGGTGCGGCCATTGTGTACACACTTGACTTGAAAAAAAACATCATTGCTATGCTTTCAATATTACGTTATTGGTTATTGTTGCTTATTGAAATGTTTTTAATTATGTAATGTGGAATTACTGTATGCGTAGAAATATGTTCATTCATTCCACCCGTGCTTGTTATATATCGCCCCACTGATAATATAATGTAAAGCAATTGAGGGTTATGACCTCTACTCTACTTAAACCTCAGGCAAGTTACAGAATTATGTGATATCTGCAACTTATTCGTAGGTTTTTCAGATACATATGATAGAAAACACTTTGTTTGTGTAGTACGAATCGTATTTTAAAAATAAACATCAACACATACATGTAATAGAGAGGAAAGGTTCATGCTGCGCATTCTCTCACCCTGTATATAAATCTATATACAGCTTTTATGGCTAGGCTTCTAGGCACTATTAGGGATTTTCTAGTGGAAAAACTTGTATATATATACATGTACGGCCTGACATACATGTAGTGAAATCGGGATAATGAATTGATTGTGTATTTGCCTCGAAACTCATAGCTTTTTCAATAATGATATTGTTTTAAATAATCAAATTTATTGAATTACAAATAAAACTGTAATACAGAACTCCTTTGAAATGATTATGAATTATAAACGAATGTCCGCAAAAGAGAAGTACTACAATTACGCCGAAAAATGTAATGATGCTTTTATCCGCTTCAGATCTAGAGCGGTATGGATAGATGAAGGAGAAAAATAAATCATTTCATTTTTTAATTCTTGGAAAAAAACCCAGCAACGATTAAATAATACCACTATTAAGGTACAAGATGAAAATCAAATAAAGCATACAGACAATACTTTCATAATGGACTGTCTAATTAGCTTCTGTGATATCATTTAAAGGTCGACATATCGGCGAAAATACACGAGTGATATAAGATGTCTTTAAATACTACTTATAAAATGATGTAGACGTAATACGTCTTTTTCTCGATTTTGAAAAAGCGTTTGATTCAGTCAAATACTTACTCGAATGTATGTTTAAAACTCTAGAAAAGTTACATTTTGAATCGAGCTTCATTGGAATGATAAAAACACTCTAAAATAAAAAAACAATAAGTTAACTTTAAATGTTTTTATACTTAGACTGATGTAAATAAAATAGAATGCCTATTTTAAAACTAGTAAATTTATAGATGATTAAACCACTGCTGTGATGTCATTCCTTTGTTCCAGCAGTCTAAAATTTTACCTGTGACAGTCCGATATTAGTGAGCTTCTTAATATCAGACCGTTACCTGTGGTTACAGTACTGATATCCTTCAAAATCGGACTGTCTCAGGTAAATCAACAATGAAATTTAATGGCAGTGTTTTAAGTACGATATATGCCTCAAACACTTCTGTATGAAAAAATATAAGGCAGTTCTCGGCCCTAACGGGCCTCGAAACTGTCTGATATTTTTTCATACAGAACTGTTTTCGGCATATATCCACTACATATACGCCAATTAATCCTTTATCAATCGGATAAGAATTACGAAAACCTGTACTTAATCTCTATAGCTCTAAGTTGAGCACAATAAAACATTGCTGTCCAGAACAACAGCTCTTTGTCTCATTTTATTTATAATTTTAAAATTTGTCCCAATATACTTCAAAGTTAAACATTGAACCCCTTTTGGATCCCCAGTATTATTCTAAGGTCACAATTTAAATCATATACCATTTTTAATTATATAAAATTGGTTGCATAATTGTAGTTTTGTAGTTGTTGAAAATATGATTTTTAAACATTTTTGCTATATATTTCTTTGTTAAACTTTTAACCCACCTTTGGGTCCCAAGTATTAGTCCGAGGGTCCCGATTTCAGCAATTTAGAATCTCCATTATTTGAGACTGCTTGAAAAGTAATCTCTTAAATTGTAGCATTGAGGTTATTGAAAAGAAGATTTCTAAACAGTTCCCTATATATGTCTATGTTAAACTTTGAACCCATCTAGATCTTGGGGTCCAGCTTAGTTGGGGAGGGGGTGTTAACGACTTTAACAAATTATAATTTATATTATATGAGAATGTTTGCATAGAAATCTCACAAATGGTAACCTTGTAGTTCTTGATAACAAGCTTTTTAAACATTTTCCCTATATATAACTATGTTAAACACTTTTGCGGGTCCCAGTTTTAGTGCAGGGGGCTACGATTTAATAACAATTTGTAATCAACATGTTATGGAAATGCTTGCATAGTATTATTCACATATTGATGCATTATTACTATAGAGAAGAACATTTTTAAACATTTCCCCTATATATTTCTATATTAAAGTTTGAATACCCTTGGACCCCAGGATAAGTCTGGATGGCATGATTTTAACATACTGTACATTATATGAGGATGCTTGCAGAGGAATCCCACATATAGAAGCATTGCAGTTCTTGAGAAGAATTTTTTAACATATCCCCAATATATTTCTATGTTAAAGTTTGAACCCTCTTAGGGCCCAAGTATGAGTCCATGGGTCACAATTTTCACAATTTAGAATTTCACGATAAATGCAAGCTTTGTTGTAAACATTGTTTTTTCTGGTGCAGTGGTTCTTGAGAAGAATATTTTTTAAAGATATGCACCCTAATGATTCTGTTTCACATTTATCATCCCTTTTAAAAATGCTCCATCGATGTTTTATGTTAACGAGTTAGATTTTCCTTACCATAAGGATCAGGGTCCACCGCCATAAAACTTTAAGAATTCTCAAAAAAATTCTCAACTCAAATCTTGAGAATTACTCAGCTAATAATTTTCTCAAAATCACCGCCATAAAGCCACTTGAGAATATTCTTAGCTGAGTAATTCTCAAGACTTGAGTTGAGAATTTTCTCAAATTCACATTCTCGCGAGACGGTTTTCGCGGATTTTTTTCAATGACTGAAGGGGGTCAGTGGAGCTCTCCTGCGTCAGAAAGGTAAGTAACATTTATAGTTACGTGTAAATAAACACATATTTTGCATATTTTATCGTCTGCTTTGTTGTTTTGGAGAAAAAAAGTAATGGAAAAAAAAACGGGGGCAAAATTGGGGGATTGACGAGGAAGTTGCCCTCATTGAGGAAGTAAAAGCAAGGGCAGCCGTACTCTTTGGTTCATTTAAGGGGTGTGGGGTTAAGAAGGGAAGGGAAATAAAAGAACGAGAGTGGCAAACAATTGCAGATCGACTAAACTCGTAAGTAAATCTTCAGAAGTGAATAACAATATAAAATTATCTGAAATTTAAAAAAGTATTTGTCATAAGCAAACTTGATCAACAAAAAGACCGCAAATTTGCATGCATTTTCTATATACCAACCCGAATTCATCGTAGGGCAACAGTTTAGCCGCTTGGGTTGTACACATGTATAGTAGCAAATGGCATTTCGATACATTTTTAGATCATAAGTATGAAAATAAGAAACTTTATGCAATAAAAATAAATAGGTAAATGACATGGAATACGTGACTGTATTCGTTTTCATTTCGATATATAACGTTAGTTGAACCTATATACATGTAAGTGCCCTCATTAGAAAATAAATATGTTTGTTCACAAGCTATATACCACTCTTCAGTGCAAAAATATAGAGCCATTTCCGTGTATTTTTGTGCATACAACAATCATATTCTTTTAAAATCATTTCGTAATTGATTTTTCTTTAGTTTGGTCAAAGGTGTTTTCCATTTCTATTTATAGTTCCGCGTGCATATATACATTATTAGGCTCTCAGCTGTAACTCTATATTGTAGACAATTTGACACAAAAAGAAGGGAGTGGGAGGAAGTGAAGAAAAAGTATTACAATGTGAAGTCAAGAAGTAAGTGCATATATATATATATATATATATATATATATATATATATATATATATATATATATATATATATATATATATATGTATGTGTATTCAATGGTACGTGAATATATGATTAGTCTTTTTTTTATCAATCTATATTTTACACATTGTCGAATTGGATGACAAATGAAGCACATATATACATATATATCAGTATATATATACTGTTACCGTTGAATTATAATACACTTGCTGAACCAAACCGTTTATATATATGAGTCTATACTAGGCTTATATATTTTGAGTTTTTGCTGTCCATATATTTAATTTTTACAATTATACTAAATTTTTAATATTTACCAATGATGTGGAGAACTGACCATATATACATTTCATTATTAAAATAATTCAATGAAATTTATAATGTTTTTTATGCATGAAAATATAATGCATAAAGTTTTAAAAAAACACTCCAGGTTTAAAATATTGACAATCATAGATCATAAATTATTAATTATTCAATGCCTCTTTAAAATTGTTTCACATCTTAATTTCCTTTTGAAGGTAAAGAGAAGCTTGATGGGCTGAAGCGTCCAAAGACTGGTGGTGGCCCCCCACTTCCTCCACTCACACCATGTGAGGAGACTTACTTCCGCCTGGTTGATGGGGAGCCAAACCTCTGTGGTGTGGAAGGAGGAATTGATACGGATGGTATGAAATCAACTATAATTTCAATTTCAATTTCCTTTTTTACCAATTAAGGGGGCTCAAGGGGAAACATAAAGATTGTACATACAACATCCAATGTACATAAAACATTCAATAAACATATACCATAAATATGTCATGTATACAAGTTACAACATATACAAGAGGGAAAGAGTTGGATGATTGAAAGAGCTAGAACAGACATGAACAGTTAGATATGTATGTTTCTATACTCAATACAATGTCTTATGTATATGTGGTAGAGTCGGGTATATATGGCATTCCTACTAGCTTTGGCTAGTGAATTAACCCATTGGCTCGATCAGTAGAGTGCTGGACTGGCATGTCAGGTGAACTGGATTCAAATCCGCCATCAGAGGCTTAATGTCTCTCTGTTACAAATACTTATGTTAAACACCCAAACATAAATATGTCAAAATACATACAAATCTGAAATAGTTTATCATATGATTGAGAACCAATATTTGACTCAGAAATACAAATTATAAAGGCAATGTCTTTTGTAAAAATTTACCAAAAGTGTTTAATATATCTAATTCTTCACAGTTTAAAATCCAAAATAATTTTTGTTGTAATATCTTGCAAACTAGTAAAATGTTTTACTTTAGATGAAATATAATCAAATAGTTCCTCTCTTTCTTTTGTAAATTTGCTACATTGGATAAGAAAATGTTCTTCACCTTCAATTCTATTAAGTGTACAATTTTACATATTCTTTCTGTTCAAGGTGTGTTTTTATATCTGCCAAATTCTATGAAAGTCTATGTGCTGAAATATGTTACTATATGCGATACTATATATATAATATACTATATGTTAATCCACACTCTCACACACATCGATGCATTAAATTAATATATATACACAGCACTATAGATGGTGTATATAAGATAAGAGACACTTTTATAATGGTGTATAAATTAAGGGTTGAATTCACACATCACTGAAGTTTTTTTCTGTCAGTTTTTATTACATGCTTTACATATTTATACCTGATCAAATTTATATAATACATTGTAGCTCCATTACCGAGTACGTCGGAACCACTGGTCCCAGACACTGAAGCAGCAGCTGGCTGTTCACAGAAAGGTACAGTCAAATTTATCTTGTTACTAATGTGGCAGGGTCCTCCTTGTCACGGACTGATCATTAATTACTGTATGTATAATTTTTATATGTACTAATCTATTTAAATATTTACATCAAACACAGCTGTGGTAGTTACATGTAAAACACAAGTAGTATCCTCAGTTTTTTAATTGACTGAATTTCTAATACTTTAACACTTTACACTTGTTTTCAATTATTTAAGGAATAATTAAGGAATCATTTTTTGAGTATTAAGAGGTGATAATTTTGGTCGGGGCGTGATCAAATCCAATAAAGCCCGAAGGGCTTTATGATAGATTTGATCACGCCCCGACCGAAATTATCACCTCATAATATTCAAAGAATGATTCCTTATTACTTATATTTATATAATTTTAAGCCATCGTACGATTAAATATTTTATATATAAATAAGCAATAAATATATAAATATAAATAAGCATTTGAAGTTATGGGTTATAAAGTACAAAATCGATACGTAGTGTTATCACAGGCAAAGACACTGGAAAATGTAAATATTTTCTAATATAACTGAAGAATATTTTGATTTCAGCTGATAGTATACTTCCTGTAAATGCAATCACTGAGCATTTAGAAATCAGCCATGATTCATTACAAGGTAATATCAATGTTACATTTTACTCTAAATATAGTGTTGTTACTTGTTTCTGTATTAGTTACCTTTCAATACCTTAATTGAACAAATGTTTGGGTTTTTTTGTGACAGGAATGTGGAAGCAAGCTACAAAGTTTAAAATTATGTCCGATGCCCTTATCCCTGGTTAGGAGAGGGAGGGATATTGATCATATTCCAATTTAACTCTTTTCCAAAAGAGATGAATTTTGCTGGTATCAATATTATGTGATTTAAAGTATACAACTTTTTTTAGATAAATGATTTGATTGGGAAATTATGAAATACTCTGATGTTCTTTTTTATGCAGATAAACAGGCAAATCTTTTGAAAAAGAACAGAAAAGAAAATTTACTGCTACATATACATTTGCTTAATGTACATATTGTATTTCCACTTTTCCTACAACAAGTATAATATTGATAGGAAGAAATATTCTACACATTTTGAAATAGATAGCATCAAGTAATATGAGTGTTAATAGTGGGTTTTTTTTTGTCAAAAGTGTAATATATAAAAGATTTAATTTATAATACCGGTATATGAGTACCTAACTTTATCTGTCATTATTATTCAATTTTGTTTTCTACCAGTACCAGAACATTCGGGATGTAAAAAGAAGAAGCACAACAAAAAAGGTACATGTTAACTTGAACATAATTTATGAACAAATACATCAATTCAGCTATGTGCCTTTAAAATAAATACATGTAGATTCATTTAACACAACTAATGAATATATGAACAATTACAGAAATCACTTGTTTATCATATATAGAACCATATAAATGATCTTTAATAATTTTAAACAATTACTTTATAAATTTGCACAAAGTTGATTGACACTCATTTGAATGCATATTATATACATGTCTACAAAAATAGTGTAAAGGAAATTATCCTTTGTCCATAAAATATCTATAGATATCAAACGTTCCGACGAATATTTAAAAAAAATCATTACAGTTAAGAAACATAGGTCAATATCATTTTTGCTCTGCTTTACTATTACAATAATATGTTAAAATACTTTAATAGAGAAAGAATCCCAACGCAGTACAGTTAAGGCGGCCAATAAAAATATCGGCGAATTTTTGTAATGAAAACACGTATACTTTAGTTCATCGGCCATGTCCTTTTTAAAATCAATAACAGTCGCTCAAATGCAATATATTTCTGAAATATATATATAATAGTACAATATTTTATGTTCATAGTGGTCACGTGATATGGCAGTCGCATGGTACAAGCAGATGTATTTGTGGTTTTGAGGTCATTTAAAAATGTGAATATTGCAAGGGCATAATCATGTCAAAATTCACAACTGAATTATAAAATAACTTGATGTTATATAGTAGATTTTAAAAAATGCTGTGAACTTTGTAAGATAATATTATTTGTTAGAAAAAAACATAATTTATAATCCATATGTTGAATAATTTTGAAGGTCACAGTGTTAATTTCATTAAAAAATAATTAATTTGTGAGATTTCACAAGGATCTTAGAAGTTTTTAAATTACATAGCATATTTCAAATTTACATGTAAAAGTTTGTCATGATCAGATAAGTGTATGCCCTTGCAATAAAGTGATTTATTTAGGTACCCAGCTTTAAAATATACGATATTTTATACAAAACCGAGGTTGCCTCTTAATACGATGCTTAATTATAACAAATTGAAAATAAGACTAAATAGGTAGCATTCTACTAATAATAATGTTAAACAAAATATTCATTTATAATTTTCCGTTAATCTATGGAATTTATTTTTCATCGCTAAAAAACCGCATGATAGCCTTCAATGACTTAACTTAATGCGTCATTTTGAAGCATATGACGTCATATTTTTTTGTACAGCGAGAACGACCTCTCGCTTATTTTTCAGTGTGTACGATATAAAAGACATCGAATTTGTAAGTAATAGCAGTCGTTGTTCTTAATTAAAAGAATAGTATAAATTAATTTTGCTAATAAATGAATTAATTAGTACTTTCGAGGTTTGTAATATTATGTGATGTCATAATGCACATTTCCCGTACTTTTTGTCTGAACGGAATTTATTGACAGCCTTAACTGTGCTGCGAAAGAAGGTGTTTAGAAGAACTGGAAAAAGAAAACATAACTCTCGATAACCAAAGACTGCAGGAAGAGATTGCTAAAATAAGAGTTGAGAAAGAAGTTTTAGTTTTAAAGAAGGAGGTCCTTGCTCTACAAAAGCAGAAATTAGTTTTTGAAATTCAGACATCATTTCCATGTCTAGTGGAACAGTTGTCATCAGTGCCTGAATGTTAATGACAATTTACAGAGAGAGAGAGAGAGAGAGAGAGAGAGAGAGAGAGAGAGAGAGAGAGAGAGAGAGAGAGAGAGAGAGAGAGAGAGAGCGAGAGAACAGGAGAGAGAGAGAACAGGAGAGAGAGAGAATGGGAGAGAAAGAGAGAATAGGAGAGAGAAAGAGAATAGGAGAGAAAGAGAATAGGAGAGATAGATTGAGAGAGATTAAAGTGATGTTATTTAAATTAGCAGAAATAAATTATCAGATAATCAAACTTCAATAGCCTATAATTATTTTGCATTATGATACATTGCCTAAAAGTGACTCAGAAAAATCCATTGGTGATGGCAGCTCTCTTCAAGACTCCATCATTCCTGGCAGGTGCTGCAGGGTCCTGCAGGAGCTGAGGCTGGCAGTCCCTGATGTTGAGGTCGCAAATGTTGAAACTGACATGAGTGTCCTGTCTGTCTATGGCGATGTTGTGTAGGATACAGGTTGCAGATATGTATTCCACTGCTTGTTCTGGACATGTCCTCAGTCCAAAATGAAGTGATTGGAACTTCCTCTTCAATATTCCAAAAGTCTGTTCAATCAGAACCCGTGTGCGGCACAAACTGGTATTGAATCTCTCTTCAGCAGGGGTCCGTGGTGCTAGATATGGGGTCATCAAATATCTGGTAAGGGGGTAGCCAGAGTCACCCAATAGTAGACCATCGTGCATTCCTAGATTTTAATAATATTTTGTGCTTTAAATTTGTAAAAACCCTGATGAAATATAATATAAATCACTTAGGTATTTATAAGGACATGTACATAGTTGTTTTATAGAATGGTCATTAATATATGTAAATTTCATTGGGAACTTTTATGCTTTATTGCTGAAGTGAAGTATTAAAACACCATGCAATTACCATTTTCAAACTGCTGACAAAGAGATGATGTTCTCCAAATTCTTGAGTCATGGCAGGAGCCTGGCCATCTGGCACAAAGGGAGGTTATTCTAAAGTTAGGGTCACACACCATCTATAAATAAAAATCAATATTGTTTTATGTAGTTATTAAAAGACATTGTTGAATATGTTTTATAATCGTAAACAAATTCTGACATTCTGATTATCTGTATTGTGTTGAAAAAACTATAACAAATAATATTAATTTTTGAAACATTTTTTAACAGCTGATTCAGTGCTCATCAGAATATCATCAACAAATGTGAACATCATAATAAATAAATGTCTACAGATATACATGTAATATAAGGCATTAAATTTTATCAATGTATGTTGATGATTTTTACCAATTAAAGTCTTCAGGGACCACATTTAAACTGTGCATACATTTATAAACAGTACCTGAACATTTAGACTATGTAATCCTTTTCTGTTTACAAAGTCAGCTTCATTTGCAGTAGGTGTGGAAATCCTTATTTGTGTTCCATCAACACAACCTAGAACTTTGGGAAATCCTAAAAAAAAAAACCAACTGTTTATATTGTAATGCATGTGTTGCGATACATGTACACATGTTGGGATCCAAATTTATTTCCATTGCAGATTTACATGTATTTCAATATACTGTAAGTTTCTTGATACTAATTGAAATGCTTCAATTTAGTGAATAAGTATATAGACAGGTTCTAATTACAAAATATTAATTAAATATTATGGCATTTATTTGTAATATCTGCATGGACCTAGCACTCCCCCCCCCCCCAAACATATATACTCAAATGAATTTATTGGTTTCTTCTGCAAATTAAAAAAGAAGTCAATAATTGCTATTATATAAAAAGATGAACAAGGGTACTTATATATGTCCATAAATATTTCAAAAGGAGGGGGGGGGGTGCTGAAAGTGGGTTATATTATGATGTTCATGCAGTGATTTTTTTTTTGTACAGGATGGTAGTGGTATGAATACTCTCATTTTAATGTGTTGGATATAATTATATGTAAACCAGTTAACAATGAAAATCTATGATAATATTAAACTACAAGAGACTTTAAGTACTTTATAGTGTAGTAGATCTACACCTCTCTTTGATCCACCACCCATTACTCAGTAACTGCCCTTTGCTGAACTCTTTTGAGTGAAAAAAAACACCAAAAAGTCATCATGTATGGAGATGTGTGTGAATACGTTTGATGTCTGCAAAAGCTTTTTAAAACACCTATATTACGGAATGTGAAGAAGTTGAACTCTCAAAAGTGTTTACTATTACAATATTTATAGTGCTTTTGAAGCGGAATTGACAACTTTCATTTTACGGTGCACACAATTCTGAACTGTGTGCACGATGATTACCTGCAATTCGTCGGAATCCTTCCTTGACCTTACTGGCCATGTCACCAACCGGGATTTTAATTATGTTCGAGAACACCGCATTAAATTATGGCTCTTGCAACAGATTTCACGACTCTTCCGGCAGATGATTCAGACACATTTAAACTATCTCCAACGAGTCGCAGGTGTGCCCCCGTGGCCACAAATCGAAGGAATAGGAGCACCTGGACCAGCGGGGGAATGGGCCGATTCCTGGCAGTGTCGGACTGAAGGATGCCGCTGACTCCGTGCACAATAAAGAGAATCGTCTCTGGGGAAAATCTGTATCTGTCATATACTTCCTCCTCATCTAGACTTTCCAGAGGATTACTCAGGTCGCGAAAAACACGAGGTCGCCTCAATGGAATTGCGTTTTGTCTTCTGCGACGTCTGATAATGGCAGCCATTTTGTTTGCTTGAGAATATTCTTAAGTCTACTTTTTTGTAGACTCAAATATTTGAGAATAAAACAGAATTTGAGAATTTTTATTTTGCTCAACTTTTTTATGGCGGCGGCTGAGTCTGAGAATTGGGGAGTTGAGAATATTCTCAGACTTGAGAACATTCTCAGACTTAAGAATGTTTTATGGCGGCGGACCCAGTTGTACCAAGTTTGGTTACATTTGGCCCAGGGGGTTCTAGAGAAGAAGTAAAAAGCTCCTAAAACACATGCAGACTGGCATTGGCAGATACTGTATAATTATTAGAAGTCGTGTAGGATTGTGTTAATCTTATTATGCATAATTTTAAATCAACAACATTTCCTGGAATTATTTGTATGACAAACAGCTTAATAATATTAGTAATGAATTTAAGCTATTTATCATACAAATAATTCAAGGAAACGTTGTACCCATTAACTAATAAAAAAAAAGTTCACCAAAATATGATATTTAACACATTGAATCCAATCCTTTCAGAAGTATTTATGTAAATATAAAGACTCATTCCACAGAGTATGAATTGTATCACAAGAAAAAAATATGATATATAGTTTCTACATTTTCCCTACAAAACAGACAGCTGTCAAAAGACTTGATATTGATTGATTTTAAGATAATACCCAACAGGAAGACTTCTGTTTTAAATTCTTAACTGTAACAATTGAACAGAAAAATCATTGGCTGTCCTTAAACAAACCTTAAAAACATCATTTACTGAAATATCATCAACACCATTAGAGATTATATTTGTAGATTCCATTTATTTACAGGAGTTGGGACAGCTCCTTTTTCATTCAGTGAACTGTAAATGGTTTTAGCACATTTTTCTGAAAGTAAAACAGGTTAAAAAATCTGGCATACATGGATTAAGAAGTCCTATCAATAGATAATAATTTCAAATATTTAAAAATTGATGTTGTAATGCTATTATATATCATTGAGGTTATTTATGCATTTAAATGCATCAAAAGCTAAAAGAATACAATCCTCATCAAGAAATTTTATGCCAGGATTTATAAAACAATCTTTCCAAAAGGTATATGCTCTTTGAGTAGGCATTCACTCCAAAGGTATCTCTAAAATCATATAATTTCTGTAAAAAGGAATATTCATTGATAGTGAAAAAATATCTATCTATGGTTAACATGATATTGTTAATTTTTTTGTTCATGGTCATTTTAAGGAATAAAGTTATTAAGATAATAAAGTTGTTTATATAAACCATTTTCATACCCCCTGAACAACACTCTTGTGTTATGACTGATCTCTTAACTTTATCTAACTTAAATTTCCACAAAAAATTCAAAGATACATATATAGGTATAAAATTGTTTCCTTTTCCGGAGTAGGCATTGAAATAACTAGTGGTTTAGTTTTTGGATGAGCAAACATTTAATAACAGAAATTCTGCCAACTAGATGCTATCCCGCACATGCCTGGAAATTATTAACACTTAACACATTAATGTGATAGAATGCTTGATATGTTGAACCAGATCTTTTTTTTTTTCATTTTTGTACATACTGTGTCCGAATTTTTTGATTGCTTTCTTAACCAATTCTTTAAATTTGAAACAAAAAAACACAACAGCATGGCTGGATAATTGGAAAAGCGGGCAGAGATGAGAAATCTAAACTTAAATGGATGATATTATATCAATGTACATGACATTAATTTTTTTTGTATGTGTTGCATCTGACTGGGAAAAAAATATTAGTAAGTTTGTTTTTTTTATCTCAAATTAGTGCGTATTTTTTTTTTAAATATAATGAATTTCATTTGCACGTACAATATATACATGTAAGTATTTCTAATACAATTGAGAGATCTGTTGACAAAATCAATTTCAACAAAGGATGACTGCACTTAAGGACATGCGATATTTGCGAGAAAATAAACTTTAAAAAAAAGAATTTTTCTTTCAATTGCAGAAATGGTCCACATCTAAACTGCAACTTTACGTAATTGCGTTACATAAAAGTATGTTGTTACCAAGTACGAATTTGTTTTCATAGGCGGGGGTCATCACGATTTCTTGAATCTCCATACGATAATGAGGACGCCCACTTTTATACTGACTTCGTACATAGTCAGCGCATGTTTGTCTATTGTTCTCCGTTTAACAGTAGTTGTATATTTGCATTATCAAAGTTATGTCAAAAGGAGATTAATAGACAAACATGCGCTCATGGTTAAAATGAGAAAAAACTGTTTCTTCTTACTTTCGCTTTCCCTGTTGTAACCAAGGGTTGATGCATGTTGAATATTATAATTCACCACGTGATTTCTCACCTCAGGTAACTTTGTGAATACAAAATTCTATCACGTGACGTATAAGGTAGCGTGTTATGTGCTAACTAGGACAATGTTTTCGAACACGTTAAGTTGTCAAGCATTGATTTAAAGACTTCCGTACTTTCCTGGGCGTGGTCAAATTGTTGAAACCATAGTAAATAATATACTTGTACCATATGGAATATATAGGGTTATGATGAAAGAGTGATCACATAAACTTTTATACATAGCATTGTTATTCATGCCAGTCTAATTTTAGTACCATTCTGATAATGTAAGCTCCACCTCTCATGCATATTAATATCGATCTAATGTTTAGTCAAGGGCAGACAAGCAAAAATTCTCCTTTTTTCGAAAGTTGTAAGGAGAAAAACATAGAATGAGCTTATTGTATCACAGTCTAAAATCTTAATTCATGTTGGAAATAGACTAGACTCTTTAAAAAATTAACAAAAGTGATATTAGGTTAAGAAATAAACGCAACAGAAGCGACCGAAAAGGGCCCAAAACCCGGCGCTAAGTGCAGTCATCCTTTAAGACAGAGAAAAGAGGGAAAGTAGATATTTAGTATTTAGTGCGTCATATATATGTATTTTGTTATTTGAGTCAAATTTTACTATAGATATAATCTTTATCATTGTCCCAAATAAGACTTATAAATAAAGAAACTGTTTTGAAAAAATCAATTTGGCAGGGAGTTCATCACCCCATTCAACTTCCCCGCTTTATTTCAATATTTATTTCAATAGACGTAAAACATAATCTGTATATATTTTACAAAATAATATTAATGTTTAAAGTTTACTACCACACTGTCGAGGTATAAAAATGTATAGAATTAAAAAAAATCGCTAATGTATGCATGTTTATTTGCATATATTGTAAACCGAAGTTGTCAGACACAAAGTAAATATCTGATGGTTAACTCGCCCTACACTTACCACCATGATGCTAATTAGTAAACCCATGTTCCTAGACATACCGTTCTTTCCATCAAAACTAAAATCGTATCAAAGTGTTCCATTTAATTTATCAAAAGATGTCCGTTCCAATATATCTGCCCGCGATGCATGATAAACATGTTCTCTGCTTTTCGCCATAACGTTAATTGGTCAAACTGCGTTCGTGATTACCCCGTTCTGGAAAGTTCTATAACATTCTCTCATTAGAGGTGTTTCGCAAGCAAATGAGTACTATCCATCAAAACTAAAATCGCACATTCAAGAAACGATTCGATTTAATTTATTTATTCAATTTGGTCAAATCTTAATTTATATATGTAATCTAATTAAATTCCAAGTAAATATATTCAGTAATTATGTAAGCATTCAATATTATTTCATTGCAAGAGTATATTTTGATTCAAACTCCCACTGACTTTGATCTGCTATAGCGTGTCCACCACCTTACTTTCATTTTGCTATTACGGGGTTGTTTATCGAAAATGAAAAAATGATTTTCATTAATTTTTGCAATGATTACTTGATCGGTCAAAATTCAGTTATAGTTTACAGACATCATATCACACGTGTGTAAAATACCAAAGGTGTAAGGAGTTACTAGTACTCTGGTGCATGCCTTTTATAGTTCACCAAATATGATATTTAACAGAAAAATGTCTTAATTTATAAGAATACATCTAATCAAATCACTTTTAAAATCAATATTTCAAACACCATATTTTGTTAAGTCGATAACAGATAGCAATAAAACTGGTAAAATTCAATAAGACGATTAAGGTTATATAGAAATCACAAGATACAAGTAATACATTTGCAAAAACAGGCGGTCACAATACTTTATATGTAAAATACAATTATAAAAGAACAGTTTATAAACTGAAACACAAAAAGTATAGGCCCTAGAAAGCTTTCTTGGAAATACAAAGTTTTTGGAAACAACACATCTTACAATGCATTCAAAATGTGCAATCATTAATAATATAGCTTTTTCCAAGACATTGGACATTGTTTTTATTTTACAATATTTACATTTTCCAGTGTCGTTGCCTGTGATAACACTACGTATCGATTTTGTACTATATAACCCATAACTTTAAATGACGCCAAATTGAGGCGCCAGCGGGGTTTGCATATTTATATTTAAATATTTAATCGTACGATGGCTTAAAACTATATAAATATAAGTAATAAGGAATCATTCTTTGAATATTATGAGGTGATAATTTCGGTCGGGGCGTGATCAAATCTATCATAAAGCCCTTCGGGCTTTATTGGATTTGATCACGCCCCGACCGAAATTATCACCTCATAATACTCAAAGAATGATTCCTTATACCTTAAATATTTAAATTTGATTTTTGTCGAAAGCTTCTCAAAACTAAAAGATAAATTTTTATGAAAAAAGAGATATATTAAAGAGAAACAAATTATAACGTAACATTAAATATAGTGGTATTGGGATAATTGAATTGATGAGAACAAATTTTATGCTGCAAAGGCATCATGTATAAGTGGATTTGTAAACGAAGAGAGCACTACATACAGAACACTCAGTTGTATTTTACAACAACATAATAGTTCGGTCTTTAATATTATCAAGACTAATGAGAGTAAATTAAATGATTTGAAACTTTTTGGAATACTAAAGTTTCCCTAATTCTATGTAAATGTAATCAGTGCGTTCAATAGTTGTAAAAAGCAAAAAGTGATTGATAAACTAAACGCGAGACGAGTTCTTAAGCCTATAAAAATAAAAAATGTCAGAGAACAACATTAAATATATATTAACAGTAAGATTAATATGCAAAATACTGGTTATATTTTAGAGATGACTGTTGTAATAAAAATGCTATTTACGAGGATATAGGATGTTTGTATGCGCAAAATGTGTACGATGATGGTGAAATAGAATTTGATGTAAAATATTCACATATTTTTTATTGTTAAAATGATTATGATGATGTGAATAATTTGACACTAATAAAAGAAAAAAACCCATTTATTTTAACCTAAAACAAAGACTGATGTAAATCCAAATAATTTCATGCATAAGTATATTCCAAAAGAATTGCTACGTAAAATCAAGATAACCATATCTTAAAGTTACAAAATGAGTCAAGGCACTAATTTTATCTCTTGATTATGACAAAGAAAATAGGATAAGGAATTTGATATTTGATCAAAGAGGAGTTTTCACTAATTCTAAGGCATTTATTTATCAATCAGCTGACAAGTCGTTAAGAAGATGTTTGCCATCTTTAGTTTAGGTCTGCAACTGCGCAGTTCTAGGCGATTAAATAAAGACATTGTTATGTACTTATGTGCGCAATTTGCATACCAAAGATCATGTATATTTATTGCTTTTGTATTGACAACTGTTTTGTTCAGTTTTTGGCATAAACAGGTCAATTCAAGAAATATGTATATTTTTTGGTTCTAGTATGTACAAGATGACCGGACACCCCCCTTAAAACTTATACGGAATTACACATGTTACATTGCGATTGCTATTTATAATAGTAACATATTGATCGATGTTTTGCACAATAATTTTATGTCACTAAATTAAGCTAAATTACTTAACTTTATAGCATATGTGTTGTGTGTCTGCTAGAAATAGGGGAACTGTACAGCCACGCAAACGTAAACCCTCCTCCCAGTAACTAAGTAACTAAATACTCATGTTATATTTATTCTGATCTAAGTTACATGTCTATATACATAATATATGCCTTGACTTTCCACAAAAGTATTTGGTCTCATCAGTTATATTCATATTCCTAAACAATGCATACCCCCACACTATTTCATGTCGCGAGGGAATGCTCTGCTTTGCGGTGCCCTTGTGTACTTTAGAACACCATAATTTCAACTGTTCATGTTTTATAAGTGTTATAATATATGAAAAGCATGTAAAAATTTTGTTAAATCGTAGTTCTGTGGGTCACCACGTCTCTTTTTTATGCATATTATCAAGCATTAATCATTAACAAACCTCTGCCTTTCTAGATGTGCCTTCTGTGGTATAAATCCAGTGGTTTGAATTATAGACGTGTCTTCGGTGGTATAAATTCTTTAGTAAAAATATTTGTCTTTCGTCACAGCGACTTATTTCTTCCTGGTTGCAAGATCACCTGACTATGTAAACGCGTCATCAAAAAGGAATGCATTATGTTAAAAAATTTAAACACATATGTATATATATATATATATATATATATATATATATATACATTTTTATTATGACATAATTTAAACCATAATCAGTTTTTGTATATATTAACATTACGCTATTTAAACTAACAAATAGTGAGCCAACGCCAGCCAGGAGATTTTGAATTAATTTTAACAAATCAAAGTGAAAGTATCTTTTTTTTCAGGTAGGACATGGGTGTTCCGTGACCTACATAGCTACTTTGAATTTAGGTCCAGTTTAAATTTATACTAATTTAGTGATTTTAATTATTACATTTGGGAATTCTGTTTTGAAAATAAACTACAAAATTAAGCTTATGTAATGCACGTTTGAAGTTAGAGAAATCGAATTCTCCACCGTTCACTGGTGTCTTACAAAAAGGCCTATTTTCTGCCAAAATGGTGGACTTGACAGACGTACCGAAGTTATATCCCTTGTGGAAAAGAATTGTATTGGAGCATCCAAGATCCTGCTTACCAAAAAAAAATTAAAAGAGAGAAAAAACAAGGAAAGCTAAGAAATCGTTATTTGAGGAACCTGACTAACAACTTATCGAGAAGAAAGCGAATTCGAATATGGTTACATATCACAAAAAAAACCATCCATCGTGTCTATCCATGGATCAAAATTCTCGAATTGTTTTACTCAAACCAATGTTGTAAATTTGACAAATACATCATTTGGATTGATGATCCCAAAGTATGAGAGGACTCATCAGACAATGCAAACTCGATTTTAATCGATATTAGAGATAAAACTTGTACCCTTTTTTTATACCGTGTAACCTTCATAACAACTGGTACTATTATGATACAGGGTAACAAGTACATGTTGTTTGTAGAGAAACATTTCTCAATTTTAAAATCATTTTAACTTTTAACTACTGATAACGCGAAATCCACGGAAAATTTGCCACCTGCTTCTGACAATGTTAAGATTACCAAAAGTATGTCACAAACTGCAGAAAATATAATGACGTCCAAGAAAAATTCTGATTCATCAAATTGAGCCTCAAACATGCACTCTGGAACTGATGAGGAAGAGACACACTTGAAAACTACTGCACAGGAAAAGGGTCAACACAAGCCACTATCTAATGTTGAGGACCGGCTAAATTTGCATAAAATTGAAAGAAGTATTATGGATGCCATTTTAGATTGCTAAACTTTAACACAGCCGTGAGAAAGATATGAACAGTATAGTCAAACTTGTCAATCAAAATACAGATGACTGAGTGAAGAAGCCTAGTCAACATGAGATCATCCAAGAGAAAAATTACTTTGTCGTGATAAAATTTGCCAGTAAAAAAAAAAGAGCGCAAAGCAGTTACAGCAATGCCTATTTCAACTGAAGGAGATTAAAGCCATTTGTATACCCCTAACGAATTCAAAACGAGTACAACTACAACATTAGAGAGAATAAAAAACAAATAATATTCCCCAAATTTTACTCCGAGGCAGTAAAGAATTCAAACAATGTAGAGAATATACCTGGCACAGCCGCTACAACGCACAGGAACTTCAAATATTAAAGATACTTATGAGGACAAACTCACCACAACCACAGCAACGACCAAAATAGTTAAATACATGATCAATGAAACCATTTAGTTTATCCAAACTTCCGAGCTGTGCCCAGATATTGTAATTCTTCGTTGACTTACAAATGACTTGACAAGGATTGTGTCAATGCATTAGAAGAATCGATGAAAAAAGTAAAAGACAAATGGGCAAACACCACCATAGTTATATCTCTGGACACCCAAAACTGGATAATTTAGTATACCGTGCGACTGAGAAATCATATATATATATATATATATATATATATATATATATATATATATATATATATATTGCATTTGATAAATTTAGAATAGCCGTGGATAGCGAATCAAGTCTCAACCAGGACTCGAACTCAGGGCTTGGGCAGAACAGCTAGCAGTCTACCACTGAGCTGTTGAGACGTGATATATTAACTGATTTTCAAACAAATGTGAATCAGGTATCAAACAAAATGTTACAATTAAGCTGATGTTATGTTACATGTTGATGTTTTATAATTTACAAGTCAGATAAACATAAACAATACATTAAGCTCTAAAAATGACCAATGAATATTGTCAAAAATATATTTTTTTTATTGTTTCATTTTTTTCAGATAGAGATAGATATATAGATAAAAAGATACAAACAAGATAGGCAGATATAAAAAATGTATAAAAAATAAAACAACAACAACAAAATATAACAGGTGGTGAAATTTCAATTCTCAACCGGGTCTCGAACACAGGGATGGGGCGGAGCGGGTCAGCGCTCCACCACTGAGCTATTGAGACACGATATATTGACTAATTTCATATACCTGTTATCTTGAAAACAAAAACAATTATCAAAATGAAAAAAATACAACATGCCATTTAAAATGGGAAATAATGAGCAATTGATAATTTTATTTAGTGGAAAAAAACACATTAATGTCTGCTCTAACTACGTGAAAATGAATTTATACAAGTATTGCAAAGGATAATATTGTTACAGGTTGTAGCAAAACAATTCTCAACCGGGTCTCGAACCCATGGATAAGGAAAGGCATGTAGGCACTTTACCAATGAGCTATTGAGACACGATATATTGATTGATTTTTACACACCTGTTAATTTGAAATAACAGAAAAAACTCCGTGTATTACGAGTAAGCTGTGTGTATCATGTCGATGTAAAATATACTTGTAAGCAGATCGAAAACATTAAGCTCTAAAAAGGATTCCACAAGTGCATAATACAAGTGATGAGAAATCAAGTCTCAACCGGGTCTCGAACTCAGGGCTGAGGCGGAGCATGTTAGTGCTCTAATCCTGAGTTATTGAGACACGATATATTGACTGATTAACATCCGTTCACGATCAACTAATATAATTAAATGAAGTATGGTAAAGTATAGAAATGATCAACCACAGTAACGATGAAAATAATAGCAATTTTCATTGTTGGTGCAGTTGGTCATTTTTAAAGTCAACAATGCTAGACATCCTAAATTATAAAGCACGAGAAATGGTCAGCGACACGAAACTTTAATTTGTCGTGTCGTTGAACATTTCTAGTGCTTTATACATAAATAGTCAAAAAACAAATCCAATGCTAAACGTTTTTCTATTAAAGCAAAGACAAACGTTTGAGCATTGGATTTGTTTTTTGATTTAATCCCACAAAGAATATATATATATATATATATATATATATATATATATATATATATATATATATATATAATCAATTCAATTGTTATTTCACTCTAGATACTACATGTAGCTTCCCTCTATCATGTAGGCCGATACGAGCATGCACTTCCTTCATCTGTTCATTATTTATTTCTCCAGCCCAAAATGGATATCATTGGTCTCCATCAGATTCTCTGTGGATTGTTCTGAAACATTGAACATTTTTTTATTTAATCTGTCATTTGAAATATTCGTTAACATTAACAAGATGCCCAGGGGTATTTTATAAGTCGAGAAGCTGACAACAATTGTCATTTATTCTAAAATTTGAAAATACATTAAACCCTCTGTATTAAGCGACTATCTGCCTTATGCAACCATATTTGGACTGCCCAACGTAAATTTCTATATGTACACCCTGCATTAAGCGACCCTCTGTCTTACGTCACAATCGACCGTATTTTTAGTCCCAAAATGCTGTGTAGACTGTTTCAAGCGACTTTTAACAAATTAAAATGGCGGCCCAAGCTGACAAACATGGCAGTGTTTTGTTTTAATAACTAATTAGCGTATTTATCACCTTTCATATTAACGGTTGTTCTCATTAACCCCCATACGCGAGTTTTTTCAAGACTCCCGCTATATCTCTATTGCCGACTTTTGTCGCACCCTGTATAAACAAACATGGCGGGCCTGACAGTAATTGAACTTCTTTAAACATCGGTTGTTAACCTGTTTATTGTTACATGGTAGACGGACGTCTCGGCCAAACTCATTTGGACATGAACATGTATAAGTTGAATACACAGATCGATATTTATAAAGAAATCATGTAATCAACATGTGTATAAAGAAGATATTGGGAGGGAGCTTAGCCTAGTCAATAAACAGATATGGCGGATTACGAGTCCGACATCGAACGTTTATTTCAAACAAAAGTTTTGGGTCAGATTAATGGTTATGAAATTTTGTGATAAAAACACCATCACGAATTCACAAATACGTGTGTTAAAATATGCATGGTTAATGAAAACATTATCGATTTATTTGATGCAGAAATGTAGATTACATCACTTACTTGCCAGCAGGGAGGGATATACTTTACTATTAGTATAAACATCCCTGGTTGCCAGCCATTAATACAAAACATTGAAAACATACATGTACCGCCATAGTCTATTTGTTGGAAACAAAAAATACTGAGTTTATCAATAAGCCCCCTTTAATTTATCTTGGACTTGGACTGCGTTATGTGACTCCCTGTCTTATATGACTTTTTTATTAGTGACTTGGATGGTCACATAAGACAGTCTAGACTGTATATGACTTATCAAAATCGTACACTTTATGCCCTTTTTTTATAAGATGAATTTATAAAATCACAGGAAAACTGATGTCTTGTTTATTCTGATTTCTAACAATTACTTTAGTTGATTTGAAACACATTGTTGCACATGTGAATAGGTATTGTGTAAGCATATAAACGTAGTAAATTTATGTGTTTAAAAAATATTGAACTACGAGTCAGTGGCATAAGAATACTGAAATAAATTAACTTATTAATACAATACAAATAAAAGTGTAAACATCCTGCGTTTTTAACATAAGCCACATTAGCTTTCAAAATGTTTAGCCGGTTCATTCACTTTGGTTGTAATTACAGCATCAAAAACATCCATGCAGTTTAGTCTATACATTGAGCTACTTGCATTTAAATAAAGCGTTGTGGAAACTGACAATAACACACGGGTTTCCAAAGCTTCAAAGAGATTAGCTGAACTGAAGTGGGCACTAAAGTGATCAATGAAAAGAATATGCAAATTTGTTATCATTATGTTTCTCACCTTTGGTTTGATTCCTCTTACGTTTTTTGGATATTATTTTGAATATTACGAATACAACAACTGCATACAAAAATACAGGTAGAACTACGTAATACCAGTTCTGGGACATCCAATTTAGATGAATTTC
Organism: Magallana ariakensis; assembly: GCA_020458035.1. Lineage (NCBI taxonomy): Eukaryota > Metazoa > Mollusca > Bivalvia > Ostreida > Ostreidae > Magallana > Magallana ariakensis. The sequence goes on along the minus strand of CM035812.1, from coordinate 65,597,398 downwards.
CCTGCAATTGATATGAAGATAATATTATGAATGGTTATACCAAACGCAAAGCTAAAAAAAATTCCAAGAGAAAAATAATCAAAATTCATTGAATTTCTTTACTCATTATAATTTGTACTTACCCCTTAATTTCATAAGTTGGTACCGATACCAATGTTGTTCTACTAGTGTAAACATTTGTTGAAGATAATTTGAGGCAATTATCAGGATTACCTAAATAAAAAACAAAACAAAACAAAACATCTTAAAAAACATATTAAGTAGCTTTCTCCTTGTTTTTCTCAACTGAATGTACATTCAAATAATCTAACATGTACTTACATTGAAAACCATCTGAGGACATATAATGTCTAAGGATGCGGCTAAAGTTGCAATGTGCCGATATATCTATCTGAATCAGCTGGCCTACTCTATCATATTCCGGGCAGAAGTCTTTATCGTCAAAAGATAAAAAAATAACCGTATAACTAGTAACAAAATATATGAATAATGGTGTAATGATCACATTACTCTCGTGAGATGAAGTGCAAAATGTCACCAAAAAAGAAAACACTAAAATATATTAAAATGATATATGCATATAAATCTCACTTGAGCATTTCAGCAAACAACAATTGATTCAGCAGTATTGATTTAAAAAATAACTTGTTTTACTTTCTTGATAAAACAATTATTTGTATCGACAAACATGCCACTTAAATGACTGGTAACGTGATTTTTTTAATTAATATGTTCACAATGTTTTCCTAATTGATGTCTGATGTTCAAGCAATTCTGATTGTAGAGTTCCAAACAAAATACAGATTTCAAATTTCTTTGCTATTTAGAATGCTATTTAGAATAGAGTTGTGCCACTCGGATAAATAATAAGTTAAATAATTGGAACCAGTTTCTCTCAAATTTGTTTTGTTTTATTTTTATTCTCAATTCAACTATGAACAGGACTAAACAGTTTAGGATATATTTTATTTTGATTGACATATGCTATTCACTTTTTATCAGTCCCTATTCAAGTAATACCACAGCTTATTACTTGTTTACATCTTTCTTGAAAATCAACAATTGTAAGTAAAATTTTGCTTAAGCATTTACACTTATCTTCTAAAATCTTGTAAAATCGTGTATAAAACTCTTCCCACTAATAAAAAGTGGGAAAATAAAATTAAAAAAACAATTATAAAACACCCCCTCCCACCTTAAATCATAAGCATGCATGGCCCTTTACACAACTTTGTCTACGATTTTCAATTTGTATCTTTTTCACTAACTCAGTATAACAAAAATTAATTTACCAAATAGGCGTTTTGGAATTGCACACATTTCCATAAATACTGCTTTAGAAGAGTCACGCATACAGTGATACTTGTATCGTCCTTCTGAATCACCACATACTCCAATACATTTGTGTGATGCTATATGGGGGTATTCATTGGCAATGGGGCACCGTGATACAACTCTCACAGTTTCTGCACATATTTTACCAGTTGCTGAGACCATCTGAAAAAAAGTGTAATCATAGATAAAAACAAGCTCTCATGGTATATTTTATATTATGTTTATTATTATCTCTCTTCTCTTATTTTCCTTCTCCTTTGTTTAAATTTACATATACAAGAATTCGACCCCCTCAAAAAAATAAAAATACAAAACCCGAATAGAGAATCGCCTATATAAAAAATAAAAGTAATTCGCAATATTTAAAAATACAATACAAATTTTTACTGGTTTTGACCACCCTATAAATGCACCATGTACAGGTATGCAAAATAAAACCAGAAAATGACGTGACCAAGTAGATCAGTAAATCCAATGAACATTTTCATTACAGAAAATAATTAAACAAAAAAATACGTATTTTGTCGCTCGAATATCATATTAAACAAAGCAAGAAGCACAGAGGCCACATCGCTCACGTGAGTAAAATTGACCCTAAGGAGACTAATTCATTCAAAATCTATATGGGTTAATTTGTTAGAGACAAGTTTAAATATAACAGTGAACAATTTATGGCTAAGAGGAACAGATTTCCTATCCAGACTTGGTAATATAATGCACAATTGTTTTTGGAAAGAAGTATTTTATAGCTGGCAGAAGATAATAGACATTTTAGCCATTAAAAATGAAAACATTCATAGTGAACACATATGGTATAACCCACATATTAGAGTTGAAAATAATTCAGTTTTCTTAAAAAGTTATTTTAATGCAGGCTTTATATTTATAATTGATCTTTTTGATGCAGAAGGCGATTTCATTAGTCTTGAATCCCTTAATAATTTACATGTAAATACAAACTTTCTAGAATATGCTGGACTTAAAAAGGCTGTGTTAGCTAGGATTGGTCCTTATAATATTAAAGAGGCAAGAATTAAAATACAAGCACATATACCAAATACAATTGCAATTTTCAAGAAAGCAAACAAAGGTTGTAGAGATATGTATAATATTTTAATAAGTAAAAAGAAAGAAACAATCAAAGCAGTTTATAAAGGCATGAAGAAGGTTATATATTTAGTGAATCAGATTGGGGTAAAATTTTTGAGCTCCCATTTAAAACTACAAAGGAATCTAAATATCACTGGTTACAATTTCAAATATTACACAGAATAATTGCAACAAACTACTTTTTAACGAAATTAAAACTAAAGGACAATCAGCTTTGTACATTTTGTAAGGTAGAAGTTGAAACCATTGAGCATCTTTTTTATGATTGTCCTAAGGTTAAAGAGATATAGTGTGCAGTTGAAGAAATGTTTCTATTAAGGTTTAATTTTCCAATAGCTTTTGATAAAATAGGTGTATTATTCGGTAAATTTTACAACATTAATGTTTACAAAGTTCATAACTTATTGACACTTGTTGTGAAACAGTTTATTTTTGCCTGTAAATATAAAACTGTACCCAAATTGGATATGAGTGCATTGTTTACCTTAATAACCGATAGATTACTTATTAAAAATATTTACTTTTAAAAAATTGTAATTTCACTCAGTATAAAAAACACTTGAAAAAAATGTGTGATCTACTTTGACTGATGAAATTTTCAATGAAAAATTGACTTTGATAAACTCATGTATGTCAATTGATTTACAACTCTACTTGTCTAAGTGCTCCAATACAATTTTTCTGTACATAATGCTATCAATCTTTCTTTCTTTACTCTCTCCCCTATAACTTTCACTAATTGTATATATACACATATATGTATATATATTTATATATAAGACACTATAGCTAAAGAGAAAATATATTTTGAAACTATACTTTCACTTATCTCAATGAAGTATAAAGATATGTATTTATATGATATGCTATTATACCAATGACATGTTTATATGCAATTGTGGATTGAAAATGACAAAATAAAAAAATTAAAAAAAAAAAAAAAAAAATTGACCCTAACTCGTAAAAAAATCTGCTAATGCTAATTGAAGAAGTTTTATAAAGTCAAACAAAAATATTCACGCCAATGTTCTTTCAGTTGTTGTTGTGTCAACAATTAAGAATCAGGATGCTTTTATAATACTAATATTACAAATTGTAGCACTGCAGTTCTTAAAATGATTATTTTTAAAGATTTGTATATTGTGTACATACGTTCCAATACGTTCCAATACAGATTTTGCAACCTCTTTTGAGACTTATTATAGGTTTGTAGGTCATGATTTTAACAATTTACATTCTAAACTATAATCCTAAGAAAATAACTTTAAATATCTTCGTGGGGTCCCAGTATTGGATCAACGGTCACAGTTTGAATACTATAGAATCTAGGCTATATCTGGATGATTGCATGCTTTATTATCACTTGATGTAGCATGGAAGATTACAAGAATATTATATACAATTTTCCGTATATGTTCCTACATCAAATTTTTAAAGCGATTGAATCTTGCCTGGACATTTAATTAAACAGTAGCAATTTGTAAAATTTATAGTCAGGTTTTAATTTTGCCCACTGTCAATGCAGGAAAATGGTACGAAATTAAATCAGAATCAAACTTTTCGGACAAACAACTCTCTGCAAACAGTTAGGCATCGATAATTCTAATGTTGATAATTCACCAAAGGTAACAAATTAAATTATCACTAATACTAAGTTTTGTTTATTTTGTGTTGACGAAACCAGTTTTCTGTTTGGCAATGCTAAAATAAACGAATTTTAAGATATAAGAAAAAGCCAATGTCTTCTTTTAAATTCAATACACATTTAAACGGTAATAAGAATTAATTTAATTGAATGTTTAATTGTAAGCCTGCTAAAAATGAAAATGTAGTTACTATTGACGAAGATATATATATATATATATATATATATATATATATATATATATATATATATATATATATATATATATATATATAAAGCACTAAATAAAATCAACAACACTAGGGATCTTTAAAGTGTCGGATCTAATGTATAGATACTAAGCCAGTAAAATGAATATATAAAGCACTGAAAATGGCTAACGACACGAACAATTGAAATTGTCAAATTTTCGGGACAACCAGTCCCTTCTTTAGGACATAAGAGAAACAAAAAGAATTACATAGGTAAAAACAAAGAAAACAAAATCTAGCACTAGATTCTAGTGCTAGATTTTGTTTTCTTTGTTTTTACCTATGTAATTCTTTTTTTTTAATCGAAACAATGTAATCGCGACCTACAGTTGTTGTGTTTCAACTTAAAAACTGTCCTTTTTGGTATTGTAAACATATAAATTATTGTGACCTCTTATTATGCAAATGCATTGAATTGTATCTTATGATTTTTATATAATTTAAATCACTTTAATGAACTTTACAAGTTTATTGCCATCTGCGTTATCGACTTTACAAAAGATAAAGTTAAAATTGTGGATTCTAGAGGGCTGCTCCATGATCTATATCCAAGCTGTTCGTTATGATCTTCTATGTTTGAGTAACTCTCCATTAAACATGTGAAATGAGTATTGAGACCGATGGTATTACATTTAAAACTATGTGAACCCCTTTACTTACACGTATTATATTATCCCCCTAAAAAAAAGTTTTATTTACCAGAGCGTCGAAAAAATGTTATAAAATAATTGTATTTGCATTTTAATTAATGTTATGCATGAACGGATCAAATGGGCGTTGCGTTTTCTCATTATGATGATTTGATGCGAGTCTTCTCACCACGTGAATAAAGAAGACTCACATCAAATCATGAAAATCAGAAAATGCAATGCTCATGCAATTTGTTCTTGCATAATAGCATGTGATATCGTAGTTAGCTTCCATTGTAGACAGGGTGGGTTATCATCCAATAAAATTGCTTCAAGATTGTGTAATATCAAGACAGGTGGCTGAAATAAGCCTAATCGATGGGAAACCGTTGTAACAAAGTGATTTTTGAACCATTATCATAATTTTGGGGTAGGGCTGCTCATGTCTAACCACCCCCCATCCCTCTCCAACTAAGATTACAAATGCACATATATTTGGATGCTTGACAATAAAAGAAATATCTGATATTTAGAGTTTAAATTTCTTAAAAGTAGATTGATTTGATTTTTGTGAAGCTAATATATATAGACTGCTATTTTTCGTAGGTTTATGGGTACAACATTTTGTAGAATTACTTGTATGATTAATAGATTAATACTATTACTCTTAGTTCGTTTTGAATTTAAATTCATGGACGATAAGATCAACAAAATCCATGAAAACTGAGCATACACGAATTCCAATGGTTTCACAGATGTCAGTCTACATGTGTTTCCAAGAGCTAGATTCAGAGTGAGGTGACGTACCATCAGAACTCCCGCCCCCGCGAATTTAATTCGATTACATTATTTTCTCAATATGTTTCCAAGAAATGAAAACATATTTAAGTCGACATTCCTATAATGTATACCTTTTCATTGTTCTATATGTCACCATTTCTCTCTATATATGAATAAAAGTCGACATAGCAGATAGCAAGTAAACTGACCGATTACAATAAAATGATTTAAATTATATAAACTCACCTCTATACAATGCAAAATATTTGGATAAATAAAACGATATATTAGTTTATATGTTGATAACACGACAAAAAATATGACAAAGTATAAGTCATAACAGAACAAGTGTAGGCCGCGATACGCTTCCGTAAATAAAGCCCAGAGGTAAGTACATGTACATTTTACTTTTCAACCTGTTAGAGTTCAAGTTCAAGTTCATTTATTTCTCTCAAACATAAGATACAGACAAAAAATATGTATAAGGACAAAAATATAGAAAAGCATGATTATTTCCTATCAAATTCATTCCAGGATGTTAGAAAAATCGACTAAAATCAAATATTAGTATATATTTTTGAAGGGATGAGAGATTTGATGATGACAAGTACATATTTTTTTTTTACTGATGTTTAATTTTAAAATGAACCTTTTGTGTAAACTGCATATTTTCCATCAATAATTTAATATTCATATTATTAATATAGTAAATAAGATAGTATTAAATTGTACTATTAACCAGTGAATCGACAGTCAAATAATAATAGCTTGTTTTTAACTGACTGGTTGGAATTGATCATAGTGTTATTCGAATCCTATTCATTATATTTGCAGTTGCATAAAGTAAAGATCAAATTCTAGAAATATGTAAAAAAAAATATATCAAAATAGGTTATTCATGACTTGCTTGTCACTTTTTGATATCAAGATCAGGTTTCTCTAGCTCTATGTTCGGGGGAATTATCTTCCGAGCATCTTGAGCCCGACTTCAATTTGACTTCAGTATTCAGAAAAAAAGTGTGTGGTTTTCTTAATATCTATTTGCAACATTTGTAACATATATTTATTTATATATATGACACTGAAAGTTCACCATTACAAACATATTTACAATTTTATGCCTTGTTTCGTTAAACCAACAACACCCCTTTCTCCGACGTTATACTGTATGCACTCTCTGACTCCAGTGGAATATTATAAATAAATATATTTGAAACATCCCTATATTTAATTAAACTTAATAATAATTTCATTTAATAATTTACTTCATAAACATTTCCTTTATATATAATTATATACTCCGTCTCATTCAGACCCATAGCGGTAATTTTTAATTTAGGAATTGGTATAATAGGTTTTTTCTATACCAATTTCACATAATATAGCATTTTGGTTCTTTAAAAAACCTATTTAAGTGTTGTTTTCTACTTATTTCCATTATGAACTTTGAATTTCGGTTACGGTTCCTTCTTGACACTGGGCGTCATGATTTAAACATACTTAAATCTACCATAACTCAGTAAGCTAATGGTAAAATTTGAATATTCGGTTAGGTTTTACTTGTCCAATTGATTTTGGAGAAGAAGTAGAAAATGTGAAAGCTTACGACAACGACAAACAACGGACACAATTTGATTATAAAAGCTCACTTTTGGCTTAGGTCAGCTAAAATGCTTTCTTTGGTGGGTAGCTGGCATTACAAAAAATACAAAACCTGCATTATCGAGTTATGTGTATTAATTTTACAATGATCACTTTCTTCATAGCCCGTATGCAACACCCCTACCCCAGCAAAAAACCAAAACAAAACAAAAAACAAAAAAGCCAACCCAAGATAAAACAACAAAAAGCAAGAAAGACCTAATTTGGATCTGTTCATATTTTCATCCATTTTCTAATCTTTCTCCAATTACAATCTATTAGGTCGTAGCATGAACTAGGTAAGACAAAGGAGATATAAACGAATACTCACAACTTCAATGTTACACAGTGATCTGCTTGAGTTATACTTTTACCCATGGACACCTGATTATGAGCTAGATGGGGCTAATGACTGTACACAAAGATCTGCTTGACATTGATCTTTGTCAAACAGACTGGGGTTAATACTACCTCACACTTATAACCCCAAACATCTATGGGTGAAGTACATCTCAAACCATAAAAACAAAACCCCAAAAATATAAGGTCGGACATGTCATTTAATATGCAAATTGTGCACACAAGTGTGGTCTACCTTGGCCCTGTAGATAAATACATAAGCACATGCATTTTCCTTTTGTGACCGTTTACTTTTCTGGATAGACAAGAAAACTAGAAAGAAAGGAATCTACAAACAATTTGATTTCTATAGGGTACCAAAATATTATGCAAAGTTTTTATAAAACAGAAATACATTTCTTTTCACAATGCAGATAAGTTTTCAACATACAGTTAAGGAATGTGTGATCGGTAAAATACATGTTACTGACAAAAACAATAACATGGAAACAGCATTCTGTAGCATACATGCGTTTGTTTTTTTTCTGTTTCGTCCCATGTTCCGTAATGCAAATTATGTGTTACGTTTAAAGATAATGATCTGTAGCACCAATTTGTAACACAACATAAGGCTTGCATTTTTACATGTACAACTTGGTTGTTGATGCATTATTTATTTCACTGATATAAAAAGGATATGCATAAGAATTATCATTTGAATTTGTTTTTTACATTTTATAATCAAATGCTTACCAAGGATAAACTTGATATTGTTATTACTAACAAAAGTTTCCTGTAGAATAGTCTGTTCCCCATGATTTTCCCAGATGTGATTGGTAAATGTCTCTTTCGTTTTCTAACCTATAATGAATAAATGATAATAATAACCTTTCAGATCAGTAGTCAGACAAACAAAATCTAAGTAAGAGGCTTCTGTTTGCAGCGTCAGTCCTGAGTGAGAGGCGAATTCAAAAATTAACAGTGTATTAAAGGAAACTTCACCAAAGCTGTCTTTCTATTGTTTAGGTTCGCTAGAATTTAAATATATATTTGAAGTTGCGATTGCACTTCTATACTTTACAAAAGGTCACTGCCTGTGTGTCGTGTTGGTTCGTAACATATAAATCAGATAGCAATGACACTGTCATTAAGCGCAGACAGGGTGAGTAACACACCTGGTCAATCACAATAATAACCGAATAAGAAGATTGACGTAAATAGGTATCTTTTAGCTACATAATGTCTTAAACAATCACACGATTCGATTCGTAAGCAGAAAGCCATCAATAAAAACATATTTATAAATTTGTAATAGTACTCTACATCCCTAAGCATTTAATTAATATGTTCTGTAAATCATTTCATTAATTTATTTAATATTATATTAATCGTAAATCAAGCAATGTTTTACACATATATAGCAAAATTGTTCACGCGTGCACGTGGATAAATGCAGTTGCTGTCTATTTTACGTAATTAAAAATTTCTTATATATACAGTGTATACGAAAAGAAACTAACTACTGTAGCTCTTAATTTTAACAAAAATAAAATTTTTATTGAAGAATGTTCTCTATTGTGGTTACAAAGCTGAGAAGGAAGAAAAATACTTAAATACTTACGTAAACTATTTTACGGAAAAAAAAGAAATCATAATAGTTTTCAAAGAATATCAAACCAGATGTTTTAACATTTATATGAAATGACATATTTCTGTAATTTACTTTACATTTATGCAAATTTGTTAACTTAGTTACATATTTTTTAATCTCAAAACGTGTTTACAAGGAGCATTTCCAAATTTAAACCCGAACATGTATGAATATGACTAAAATTAAATTGATATGCTCGGGATTTATTCTAAAAATTAGATAAACTTCCTGTTTCATGTTTTGGGGATTTTTTTTTTCAAATGAACAAGATAAATTAAAAATAAACCTTAGACCAAAACCAAACACCAAATTGAAATGAAAAATATGCAACATAATTTTATATTATACATGCTAAACTGCATGATCAGCGGTTTACAAATGTAGACCAATTGTTCAATAAGTATTTCCTAATCAAAGACAATTACATGTATAATAACACATACTATGAATTAATCAGATTAAACTCATTTTCACAAGATTAAGTGATAAGATTCTTATTGATGATTTTACTGTAGATAGATAGATGGATGAATAGATAGATATTAAATAGATGGGTAGATGATAGATAGATAGATAGATAGATAGATAGATAGATAGATAGATAGATAGATAGATAGATAGATAGATAGATAGATAGATAGATAGATAGATAGATAGATAGATAGATAGATGGACGGACGGACGGACGGACGGACGGACGGACGGACAGACAGACAGACAGATAGATAGTTAAATAGATATTTCTTACATCGTAAACAAACAAAAAATACTTAAAACTTTTTTTGAATGGTTTCCACGCATATATAAATTGTAAACAAGAAAACATATTCAAGAACCCTGACAATTCCATGTTAATAACAGATGATTTGGCTTTGTAATTTTTTTTTGTGCAATTGTATGCATATTTGAATGATGTCCTTTTATTTATTTACTTTTATGGAGTTCTTTGAACTAAACGTTAAGAAGGAGCTAAACTTATTTTCATCTCATAAAAAGAGAACTTCGTTTACGGTGAAATTGAGATATAATACATTTTTGGTTCATAAAGAATTCTGGGACCTTATTATTTAATTATTTATGAATATAGTTTATCAAAAGATTATTAAAGTGTAAGCTGTGTTGAACAGAGTTGAAGAAGAATAGAAAAGAAAGATTTAAAAATACCTATGACTACATCGAACCTGTTGTAAACAAGTTCCGGTAAACAATTACATAACGATAGCTTGGCAAAATTCCCTATTCTTGTAACAAAAATATTAGCAAGCGCTTGCGGGTGCCTGCTCTGATCGGTCTATATACACCTATAGCTATTTTTAAACCATCCCCTGTGAGACCCCTTTTCAAAACAAAAAAATCACATTATGATAAGCAGGATTTGGCAAGATCATTTTTTATCGACATTTATTTGACTAAATGTAAGTGCATACATTACATTGTATATCGTAAGCTAACATAAATATTTTTACCTTTAAATATTATAAAAATTCGTACTTTAACAAGGAAAATATTTTTAATTTAAAAAACGAAAACAATTTTTAAAAATGCAAAAAGCGTAACAATGTTTAAAATGCCAGAAAGTAAAAATACCATCAAAATTGCCCCCCCCCCCAAAAAAAAAGAAATTAAAAAACCCCAAAAAACAAAAAACCACGCTAACAACATTGTAAGCTTTAAAAAATCAAAACAAATAAACGATGATATATTGAATATCACTCAACATAAATCATGAAAACACGTCTTAAGTCCGAAAAACGTTATCTGCGGTATAAATTCCATGGTATGAAATGTGTGGTGTAGTGATCGATATATAATACATGTTTGGGTTATAAATGATTTGGGACTTCATTATATAATTATATAGGAATAAAGTTAAATAAAAGCTTATGAAAGTGTAAGCTATGTTGAAGAGAATTGAAGAACAATAGAACAAAAAGAATTAACAGTACCTATGACAACATAGAAGCTGTTGTAAACAAGTTCCATTAAACAGTTACATAACGATAGCTTGGCAAAATGCCCTATCCTTGTAACAAAAATTTTAACGAGCGTTTGCGGACGCCTGCCCTGCGGATCGGTCTATTTACACCTATTTTTAACCATCACCCGTGAGAACGTAAACAAACATCGCATTATGAAATACCAATCGACATTTTTATCGACATTTAACTTGACTAAATATGCGTGCATGTAGAACATTGCGTAATTAACTCAAGCTAACATTAATATTTTTACGTTTAAAAAAAATTAATAAATACAAGTAGATGTTATATTTGTACTTGAACGAGCAAAAAAATATTTAATTTAAAAAAACGAAAACAGATTAATGTTTAAAATGCCAAAAAGTACAAAGATTATCAAAATTGCCCAAAAACGACAGTTAAATTGTAAAACTTTAAAAACCAAAACGTTGATATATGAATATCACTTACCGTAAAATCATGAACAAATTTCTAAAATTCTAGATAAGTCTTCCCTGGTGTAAAATTCGTGGTATGAATTCCATAGGTCTCTACTCTGGTTTATTCTTCCTGGTTGTTTGAGATCACCTGATCGAGTAAACACGTCATCATAAAGGCATGCAGATATAAACACCAGTTTTAACACATAACATTTCTTTTATAAAATAAAATTATATTTTTAAAAACCGTGTCTGTTTTATTTTAGTTTTCTTGTTCATGAACGTGAAGAAAAGTGGCGCAACAGAGGAATTTGATTCTTTTTCAACAAAGTGAAAGTACGGTAGCTGAAAGCAATTTTCTGGCGCGGACCCAGTATTTTTGTTTCAGGTGAGATGAGAGACGGGGTTTGGTGAGATACATACATTTAACAAGTCTTACCTAGCCAGGGGGTCGAAAACTCCATCCCCTACATTTAAATCATCAGATTATTTGTGCGTTTTTGTATATAGTTCAAATATTTTGCTTTCAATATGTCGTCATTATTGGTAAATATGTGGTTGTTTAATCTTTAATCTTAGATTGAATTTGTTTTGGTTATTTCCAGAGTTTGCAAAAATCTTGACGCTTTAACAGTATATTAACTCTTGTTGCCACTGCCAACAAAATGACAGTCATCAAAATATTGCAAAACATAGTAAGCGAAATACTTTTTAGCTCACCTAAGCCGAAGTCTCGAGTGAGCTTCGTTGATAAAAATTTATCCGTTGTATGTCGTTGTTGTTGTAAATTTTTCACATTTTCATCTTCTTCTCCAGAACCACTGCGCCGATGTCACCGAAACTTGACAAAGAGCATCACTTGGAAAAGGGAATTCCAATTTGTTCAAATGAAGGGCCATGCCTTCTTTAAAGGAGAGATAATTAAGAATTATTAAAACGTTTTTGTTATTTTTCAACAATTTTCTTTTCAGAAACAATTTAGCCAGAAAAGCTCTAATTTGTGTGGAAGCATCCTCAGGTAGTGTAGATTGATATTTGTTTAAATCATTGTCCCCGAGAGTAGGGTAGGGCCACAAAAGGGGATCAAGTTTTACTGAGAAATATATAGAGAAAATCTTTAAAAATCTATTAGACCAGAAAAGCTCAAATTTGTGTGGAAGCATCCTCAGGTAGTGCAGATTCAAGTTTGTTGAAGTTATGATCCCCCGGGCATGGTTGGGCCACAATAGGTGGGGTGTAAAGTATACAAAGTAAAATCTTTAAAAGTCTTCTGGAAAATTATTCAGCCAAAAACCCTGAATCTTGTGTGAAAGCACAGATTGTGCAGATTGAAGACTGATCACGATTCCCTGGAGAAAAGTGGGGCCACAAAGAGGGAGGGGATTTTTAATAGGGATAGAGGAAAATCTAAAACAACAAAAGGGGCTTGGTAATATGTGGATCACTTTTTGTGTAAGATCAACTTTACTTAATTGTCAATATATTTTGAATTTGTTACTATTATGTCAGGGACGTATATACTAACGGGATTGGCAACTGTATGCTTTACCGTAGGATTCTGGGCGAAATCTCGCACCTCGCGAGATGTCGTGAGACCTTTTAATTTTGATCGGCGCCATTTTGAATTTGAATCGAAAGTGTGAATCTGACTGATATTTTCAACAAATAAAGCCGTTAATTGATGGTTTTGAAGACCGAGAAGTATTAAGCGATATGGTAAGTTATAATATGCTTGCATTTATCTAATTTTATAAAGCCTGTAACTAGTGTTTTGGTAGTAATCTGTTATCAGTCACGATTGATTGCCCAAGCGTAATGACGCGTGGCAATGTTTACACAACACAGCTGGAGATTGGGGCGTCTTGCAGGTTTTATATATACAGATTAATGAAGCATGAAACAACTTTCACAGCCTTTAATGTAAATTGTCCAAATTATAAAACTAATTTAGCTCAATTCTCACAATATCCACCGACTATTTGTTGAGACAAAATCCTATTTTATGAAGAGAACATGGCATTTTTATTTATCAAAATTCTTCCAAATGAGTGAATCAAAACCGGTAATTTTGGTATTAAATGATAGATCTAAGTTATGAAAAAGGCAAGTTTTATATATAACACGGATAATTATTGTTGATGTTTTTTTAAATTGTACTACAAACACGGATATCTTTTTTTTTTAATGAAGAAGACATGGCATTTTTATTTATCAAAATTCTTCCAAATGAGTGAATCAAAACCGGTAATTTTGGTATTAAATGATAGATCTAAGTTATGAAAAAGGCAAGTTTTATATATAACACGGATAATTATTGTTGATGTTTTTTTAATTGTACTACAAACACGGATATCTTTTTTTTTTAATGAAGAAGACATGGCATTTTTATTTATCAAAATTCTTCCAAATGAGTGAATCAAAACCAGTAGTTTTGGTATTAAATGATAGATCTAAGTTATGAAAATTGCAAGTTGTATATATAATACAGAAAACTAGTGTAGAATTTTTTTTCATACAACAACTGAGACATATGTTGTCGCAAGTGAATCTTATCTGTAAAATAATTTACACCATTGAATTTGATTTACAATACTTGAATATATATCAAAATTGTATCCGAGTTGACAGTTTATGCCTTAATTGATGTTTGTTATGTAAAAAAAATAACAGACAATATTGCTTAATGTTATGTTTGCCTATAATATCAGGAATGTATACACTTGTTTTTTTGTCCCTGCTAATATCTATATATAATAATGCATGTTATTTAAGGTGTAATTCAAAAAATGTTATAATGCACATTTATGTGTTTGATAAAAATTTGTTATTCAAATTTTAAATATGGATATTATATATTGCAGAGAAATGCCTCGTCATAAACGAAGAAGTGGTTGCATTGGTCAAAGGAAAAAGTACCATTTCAAGAGACATCGAAGTCAAAGTGTGTCCGATAATTGCGACTTTGTACTCTCTGATAGTACTCCAGCAGAACCTCATGTGGACCACGACTATTTATCTCCAGCAGCCCAATCCTCAGACCATGACTATAGCACTCTCTCAGCCCAACCCTCAGACCAAGACTATAGCACTCTCTCAGCCCAACCCTCAGACCAAGACTATTCATGCCAGACCATGGACCACTGCTGTTTTACAGAACAGATCACCACTGATGTCAAGCATGCGGACCCTGTATGATTATTTCCACTACATCGAGAGCAGGTTGGGGTTTCAGCCAGACGTTGCAAAAATGCTGAAAGAAGAGTGTTCGAAAAAAGACATGTTTTCAGCGGAGCACAGAGGTTTTGTTGGAGTACTGTTCGATGAAGTGAAGATTAAAGAAGATCTTGTGTACGACAAACATTCAGGTGAAATTGTTGGTTATGTGAACTTGGGTGAGATCAACAATCAACTATATGAACTGGAGAGAGTGATAAAGCAGAAAACACCAGCTGTTGCAAAGTGCATTCTTGTGATCATGGTGAGAGGGGTTACAAGCGACCTGAAATTTCCATTTGCAGCTTTTGCAACAGTTGGAATTACTGCAGATTTCCTATACCCAATTATTTGGAAGGCCATCTCCATACTGGAAGTGACACTAAAACTAAAAGTGGTTTTTTGTACCTGTGATGGAGCATCACCGAACAGAAGATTTTTCAAACTTCATGCCACAGACGGGGATCAATTTACTCACAAAACAGTAAACCCATATGACCCAACACGACACATCTATTTTATATCTGATGTGCCACATTTGATTAAGACAGCCAGGAACTGTTTCAGCAATTCCTACTCACACACAAAGTCCAGGTCCTTGTGGAAGGATGGAAAGGACATCTCGTGGATGCACATTGTCAGACTGTATGAGGAGCATTGTGAGCAAAACCTGTGCACCCCCTGTCCAAAACTGACCCGTGGACACATAGACTTAACCGCCTTCAGCAGGAGGGGGGAGGAGAGTCGTTGTTTTCTGCAGTGGCACAAAAAGTTGCTGTAACTCTGTGGTCACTAGCTGGAAAAAAAAAAGAAATACTTATTAATAAATAATCATATCATCCAACAAACTATAATCATTAATAAAAATTAATATCATGCTACAAAAATTAAACAAAAGTAGTCAAATCACACAGCCATATAAAAATCATGTTAATTTTTAAAACTTTTGGTGATAATACCTTTAGTTTTGCTTTTCTTATGCTGCCTGGTCATGTGTCCCCGAAAACCAGATATGGATTTCAGGATCTTCTGGCAGTCAGGGCACTGGTAAGTGTGTTCTTCTTTTGGTAGCTGGTCACTAGACTTTTCTTCATGGTCTGTGTACTCCCCTAAAAGTTCATCCAAATCAATGTCATTATCCCAACACAAGAAATCTTCCTTAGACATTGCACTAATCAATATTTAACAGAGGTTGACAGAGGTTGGCAGGTATAATGGTGATTGTAAAATGGTGTATAATACTGTATTTTTGATGGGATGTCCCATTACTTTCAATTAACCTCCCTTTTTTTAAATTAGGGACGTCCCATTATACCCCAGTACACCCTGCATACCCCAGTACCCTCACATCTCCATGTGCTCATCATTAAGTGTTATCAAAACAATAGAAAGGTGTGAAAACGACGTACAGTAGCAGCGGCCTACATTGTAACAACAAACACCAGGTAGTTTATCAAATCGAGATGATGTTCATTATCTATGTCCTTGTAGAAACATAATTAAAACTTAAAAGTATCCTGCTGTATAATGAATGAATTGGCTATTGATTAATTATTATTTGAATCGTTTGTAAGACATATTTATATTTAAAATTGATATTTGATCTATTTAAGTGTTTAGCCAACTTTCAAAAACGTAAAAAATATAAACTTACCTGCAAAAACCGGCTTGTCAAAGTTTTGACATCTTTTGTTTACATCGCTGAATCGGCCATTTTACATCTCGCGAGACTTAAATATCGTATGAATAGGTTGGTGCGAGATATCGCGAGACTTGCGGTAATTGCCAATCCCGTTAGTATATACGTCCCTGATTATGTTCATTTAATCAGAGTTATGGCTATTGCTGCTCAGGTAAGCGAGGTGGCCTCTGGGCCTCTTGTTAAGTTTTTAATGGTTGTCTATACATTTATACAAAAGTATGTTCTGACAATCTTATCAATTTGGGGACTTTCAATTTTGAAAAAAGTTGAAAAAGTTGCAAACCTTTAACTTTTTTTAAATCACAAAGTTTTAAATAACTTTAACATTTGATGTAGTTGGTATTCAAAACACATATGTACACACATATATATGCATGCAATGGGAAAAATAATGGGGAATAGAGTCTGAAAGGAGAAAAGGAGATAATTCTTATTATCTATTTTATTTACATTTGTAATTATAAGCTCTTAATGTATAAAATACTTCCTTAAATGATTTGTATTTATTGGTAAGCCGTTTTACTACATGTATTTCCCTTATTTCCCTTATATAACTATAATTCATTGACCATGACTGGTTATTGTGAATCAAACAAAAATTATCAGTCGTGAATTAACTTGTTTATTTCTAAATTGCTTTCCATGCGGTCAAAAATTGAACATTTTAATGCATGTTGTATTTTTGTGTAATTATGTATTTTTTTTTTAATTTTGTGAGTATTACTACCCCATAAAAATACAATTATTCACCCTCAGATAGTTTAAATAGCAATGACAAGATTAAATGATTAGGTTTTAGTATAACAAGTTTCCTTCAAGTTGTTTATCTACTTGGTGTAGTTAGTTGTTTTAATATCCATTGATTAAGTGTTTTTCATATACATGTAAATGTTTCTTATAGTTGTGGAGCATTATTAATCACGGTACGTTGATTAAGGTTTACCTCTGAGGCACTGACTGATGGCTGAGCAAAGGGATTGTCGGAACTTGTAACGATGACGTGATAATAACTTTTTAAGTTTTGAAAAAAATGAATAGTCGCATGGGGCTAGATCTGGAAACTATGGTTGGCGTGGCAAGACGGCAACATTTCAAAGTTTTTTTAAGACAACTACTGATACTTCAATACAATGGCTACAATACAGAATTCTTCATAGAATTCTTCCTACAAATCATTACTTGAAGAAAGTGTTCTTTTATATGATGCCTGTGCTTTTTGTAAAGAAAATATGGAAACAATTCAGCATGTATTTATGATTTGTTTAGAAATACTACCTCTATGGAATAATTTTAATACGCATATTATGTGGTGAAATACCATTCAGTGGTTGTAACAAAGTTGTTTATTTTATAATTCTGTACTCCAAGCAATACATTTTTAATTGTTCAATAACAAATAAATAAAAAAATTAAAGTAATAAAAAATTCGAAATAAATAAAAAATAAAACACCTGCCATTGCTGGGCTGTTGCATCCTATTTTATTCGAATAAAAGGTTGAAAAACATAAAGCAATCAAATCATGTGAGATGGTGAAATTCAAGACAATCCTGGGAAAATGGAATAAAAAACATTTATTTTTTTCATATTGTTTCCTTTGAAGAAATGTAATAGGGTGAGAAAGAGCGTGAAAGTATTTGAGAATACTAGAAACAATACCTATAAATGTATTACTTTGATTGCGAAATGATTGTTAAAATGGAAAAAAAAAGAAGAAAAAAAAGACGGTTTTTAATATAATATCTCGGTAATACCAACCTGTAACATATTTGCCCTTCTACACACGCATTTGTACGATTATATACCATCAAATGAAAAAATATGAAATAAAGAAACTTGTTTGTGTTTATGTTTCTTTTGGCAACTACAGGCCTTCTACCCTTTTATATTTTGTTTTTATTTTTTCTTACTAGTTCGAAATAGTGAACCCAAGTTTTGTCACCAATATTTGCAAATTGTCTTTGATTGAATTTGGGAAACATTTTGAATAATTAAAAAAATGCTTAGCGGTTTTTACTCCAACCCGGTTTTGGTCATCTGTTAAAGCTGAACGCCGCTCCTAGATAGGCACCGTCACACAGGTACATGTACCTGGTATAAAAACCCTTTGATTTCGTTACATCCGATTGCACTCCTGAAACTCGTGGCCGACGTGTAGAATTCCTTTCGTGGTCCTTGGATTTTATGCGTTTAATTCTTATTTTATTTACATATTCTGTTTGTTAATTATATTTGGACCCGTTTATTTGTTGTCGGTACTCTAATGGCTTTAAAAAAGTCCGTAAAACTTGAAAATTTCATCGCGACAGAGTAAAACGGCGAGGCAAGATGTACTTCCACACAGGTCACTCCTGCGAATGTGTTCGGAATGTTTTCTTTATCGTTGCTAAGTATGTAATAAATCCAGAGGTGCTCGAATGAAAGTTCACGAGACTTTCTTGAAATTTGTTCAGTTCCTGTGAAATTTCAAGCGGAAGTATAAGTGTTCGAATAATATTCTCTAAATACGTAAGTACTGGCCGTTTTTCATATCATATCCTACTTTGATTTATGTTAAAACATGAACATCTATTAAGATATATGTCTTATTTCATCATCAAGCGGTTATTTAAACTAAACGATGATTTTCTGAAAAGAGTTATCGTTCGTGTTCAACCACTCTACACGTGGTTGAAAATGTAAACATTGTGTTGCTTGATAAAATTATAACCATGTTTTATGCGTTTGTTGTGCAGTACTATAGTTTTTTAAAAACAGAGTGGGTGCCTGTTTTGTATAAAAACGTAGTATATCTAGCCATTTTCAAGGAACATTCTGCATAAAATAGTATAGTCTGTTTCACTATTGATTCTATTACTAGGTCAGGAGCGGATCGAAAATTAATCCTTAGGGGGATCGTTACTAAGAATGTAATTGTTGCAACAACAGAAAAACACATATATTTTCTATTGTCACATTTATTTCTAGAACTCATTTTATCCACTAATTAATGAAGATAAAGTTTGAAATCAATATATGTCTAGATTTTATATTTGACTATACAAGTACCTAGATATTACGAAATAGACTATAAACACGAGGCACGATTTTTATTGCGAAACTGAAAGGGTCAAATAAAACCACGTGGTCTAAATTTGAATGACAATAACATTCGCAAGGGTGCAGGTGAGACCTCTACAGCGAAGTACTTTAAACTGCTAAGAGGTCTGCTGCTTATATAGGAGTTGTAGGGATAACGGTGGTGAGAGAGAAATATGGCGGACAGTGCCTTTTTACGAGCGGTGTTCAGCTTTAATATATGCGATATCTATCTGGAAGAAACTTCCGTACTTTCAAAATATGCTTCAAAATAAAATGCATCCGCAAAAGCGATATGCCAACAGCTTTGGCAATATCAGAATCGTGTATCTGTAATCACTTTCAGTTATTTTTCTGACTTTTGAGATATTTGTCTCGCCTGTTACACTCACAGGTCAGCCAGATTTTGCTGCATCTTGAACGAAAATTCCTTTTCGTCATCTACCTCTCTTAAGATACCTTATCAAACCCACTAAACTTACACTTATTTAGTAGAAATCTGCATGAATGACCGAGTTTTGTGCAAACTTTGATACAAGTATACGATCTAACTTCATCAATGTTCATAATCCGTGTCCCAACCATTTTCACAACAGTGATCAACAACTGGCTCTTTTGAAATGACTGTAAGTTTAAAACTGTGTGGAACTGAAGGCTCCTGTTTACACCCTTTGAAATGTATTAAATTAATAGAGCTATTCAAAAGTGTCATCATCAATGAATTTGTACAAAGCGTTTTCGCGTTGTGCTACAATACACATTACATATCGAACAGCCCTAGTACGTTATAAATGATCCAAATTACCTCTTCTACATGTCATTTCTGAAAATTGCTGGTAAACTCTGGAGTTGGATTACTCTGATCATGTTAATCACTCCGCTGTGGTGTGAAATCACTATCTGGTCTCCTCAGATACATGTAGTTCCAGGATTAATCTCGTCTATGAACACTGTCTCTGGTTTAAAATGTTTATGATTTTGTTTCAGAATTATTTTAATTTCAGTTTCTTTTTCCTTAACAACCGCTGCTTTACTGGTGTTGCATTACTGTTTACTTTAATATTCCTCTCTTTTTCTAGCCTTCTTAATGCTACTTGCAAACCATCATATCCTATAAACCTCTCCTTTTCATAATGGCAAATGATTTTAGATACAGGTTTAAATCAACATTAACATTTCATCAGCCATTGCAGGATATTCTCCAGTCTACAACTCCAACTAAAAACGTCCTTATTTCTTGCCTGTTTACTTCCATTTAACTCTTAAAAAATATTTTTCCAATTGATAGTGTCTTTATACATGTATCTCAATAAACAATATAAAGCTTCGTTAAAAAAAATTTTAAGTTCGGATTTGGTTATAAGTTAACAATGATACTCCTCGCAGTAAACGTCTGACTGCTTGCGCAATGTCCTCATCTGAATGAGTTTTATCCTGCATTACACATTGCACCTCATATATTTATAAATAAAATACTATGTCGGACCCAATTTTTATCGTTTCCAGTAAATACTATGAACCTTGGAGATTGAATAATGGACTTCCTTAATTTTTCAGTATCTTGAGGGCCTTTGGTTTTTTCAGTTACAATAGTTTTCTCCTTCTTTGATTCTAAGTAGCTTTAATGGTAAGATTGTTAATTACTTTTTCTCACTTAAGATTCACTTAACTTTTTCCAGAATGTTAAAGCAAATTAATAAACGCCACTCTAAAAAGATTATTAATATTATTTGATTAATGACTTGATTTAAGAATTAAAGAAATACCAACATATTTTCGAACTTCGAAAAGCTGTTTTAATTTTTAAGTCAATTCAGGATTTATTGACATGTAAATGAACAAAAATAGCATACACAAATTATCAATAATTAGACCAAATTATTTGTAGTTTATCTGATTCAAATTAAGTTTTGTCAAAATTATATTATCAAATAGTTTAATGTTTAATGTTTTGGAGATAGAAATAAATTTAAAAACAGAGGTGACAATTGATATGCATTTATTTGTACATTAAATGCAAGGACGTATTGCTTACTTAAACAGTACTAGGAATAAATCTATACTATCTATGCTATTATATTAAAATAATAGACTCGAAATTTTGGGCTTTAATACCGAGAAATCGGAAGGGTACTGTCTTTTTGCTAGCGCTCTCGAGCGCTAGCAACTACGTTAGTCTTTTTTACTGGAATACGCATGCTCGACTTCACAGTAGGGCATTCTGGGAATACTTCTGTAGATAGACTGTACCATGTGAATTCGTTTTATCATCTACATAGGATCTTAAGTTTTGTGTTTTATTGTTCAACCTGTACATAAATGCCAAAATGTAGCAGTAGCTTAGGTCTTATAATGCCAAGTTATTTTAAAAATTATAATAAATAGCTATCTTTTCTTAACTACCTCCCTGGGCCTTTCCGATAAGCTCGGAAAACAACATCAGATATGTTTTCCGAGCTTGCCGGAAAGGCCCGAGAAGATACGATTGCTACAAAACAGTACCATTGGTTCTACTGACCTCTTATTTTTCACCTCAAAGTTGAAAATACATGTACAGTAAATACAGAATGATTAAAGGACAGTTAATGAGTTATGCCAGTGCCGATGTGAAACACACTCTACATGCTCTAGATTAACTTTTCTGAATTGAGACCCCCACCCCACCCCAACACAATTTCAGTGCACCACTGTGCCCTCCTATTGATAATTAATCGATTTAGAAAATTAAATCTATGGTTTAGAAATCTACTTCTGTATTTTATGATGGCTACAGCGCTAGCTCACCTATCTTTTTAGAAGATAAACTTATGTTTTATATATTTTAAACATCATTGGTACATGAAGATTACCGGAAATCATCTGGATTTTTTGG
This sequence comes from Magallana ariakensis, assembly GCA_020458035.1. Classification (NCBI taxonomy): domain Eukaryota; kingdom Metazoa; phylum Mollusca; class Bivalvia; order Ostreida; family Ostreidae; genus Magallana; species Magallana ariakensis. Next base: position 65,574,755 of record CM035812.1, on the reverse strand, counting down.
ATTTTACAATCTTGCGCATGCGCATTACATTCACGCTAAATAACGGTAGGCTCTTTTGTTTATGTTTCCACAATATCACATTTGCATGGATAAACTCAGGAACGATAATACAAATACGTGTAAATTTTCAATGAAAATTTGCTATATATTCTGTTTATCAAAGAAAATACGGGAGATAACTCTAACTCAGTGCATTTCATATGAAAAATACTGAGAGTTCCGAAGGTCAACATGGTGTGTAATTTGAAGCGAGTAAAAAACGTTAGTGAACAAGTGTTGAATTCTTTATTAATATGAATTAAATTTTTAGTTGAAAGGTATTTACAGTCTCAAAATGGTTTGTTATGAATAATTTGACTATTATTTTCAATGCAGCTTCATTAATTTCTCCAAAATCGTTTCGGAGCGATTCTGCAATTGTTTGCTACTTTACGGGTAACGTTACATATGGGAGGCATTTTAACTGCGGTGAAGGCCTGTCCCGAGACACAGTAAGATTATCTAACTAAGCAGAGTGTAGTGAAATTAATAGCATTATTGTAGGCTTAAAGGTTTGTTATGTAAATGTCAACAATGCGGTGTGTCGATGTATCTATTTCGTAAATGTCCGATATCATATGCAATGTCAACCCGTGCACGCACGGGTCAAAGTCTAGTTCATTACATGAATGTTAGTTCCTCATTAGCTTCCACATTAGCATTCCATGTGTGTAAGTTTTTACATAAATTTAGTGTCAACGGGTTAAATTCAAATTCAATGGAATTCTAAATTGATGAAGGATCATATATCTATACTTATAAATTAAGGCATTTTGCCAATAAACTTCTAAATGCCTGCACCCAAGTAGCTGCTCACACCTTTGGCATTTCAACATGTGTGAGTTGATGTCCGTAAGCTATAATTGAATTTTACCTGATAAGTAATTATTGTAAGATAAATTAAAAACCTACTTTCATTTTCGATAAACCAGCCCGAAATAGCAAATATGTGAGTAAGGTGGTGGACACGCTTTGGCGGATCCAAGTCAGTGGGAGTTTGCATCAAAAAATATACTTACAATGAAATAATATTGAATGATTATGTAAAGAGTGAATATATATCCTGGGAACCTATTTCGGGTATACATAAGAATTGAGATTTGACAAATGTTGAATAGATAAAATGAGCTAATTCGTTTCTTGAATGTGCGATTTTTGTTTTGATGAATAGAACTTTCCAGAACGGGGTAACCAAGAACGCGGTTTGGCTAATTAACGTCATGTTGAATGTAAGATGAGTCACCATGCTTTGTGGGCAGATCGGACATCTGGTTAATACATAAAAGTTAATAAATAAAATGGGCCAATAGACGCGAGTTTATTTTTGATGAAAAGAACTTTACAGAACGGGATGCCAAGAAATGGGGTTGACTAATTAACACTATGGCGAAAAGCGCGTACACGTTTTTAAATAACATATATATTTTTTATACCACGACAGATTGGTAGTAAACCTTATAAATTAATTTGTTGACAGTGTTTTATCTAAATTTCTTATTCCCTGTCCTCTCCTCTAAATTTTCAGCCACGCAGTTGCTTTTTTATTTCAATTTTATAGAATATTTTAAGAAAAGCAATTAAGAAATATTTCGGACACAATACATAGAAAAATGAACAAAACAACCTGGTTCAACATATTAATTAAGCATTTTATTATAATATAATATGTGAATATAATATAATATGTGAATTATTGTTAATCCCCGCGCTTGCGCGGGATATCATCTAGTTTATAAAGAAAGTGTCTGTATTTTATGTATGAAATTTTATGCAACGTCTGCTGATTTTTATATAAGCATGCAATGCCTGCATCGGCTTTCCTTGAATAGTTTATATTTTTAACCGGGTTTTGCGTTGGAAAAATTAGATTATTCAAAATGGTATAAATGGCAGGCCAGCGGGCGGGCGGCTGCCAAAATACTGCGAATACTATCAGCTGTTAAACATAGTCATTTTTTTCAATATATTGCAGATAGGTACCCCTTTTGTCAGGGTATCTCCTCCTACAGAAGATTTATTTTGCAGATCAATTTTACATATATTAGAGATGAGCATACTGCTTGGAGTTTAATTTTTAATAATTTTTGCGAAAAATTCCAGCTGTTAAACTAAGTCATTTACAGGGTATCCCCTGTAGCAGCAATGGGATTATGCAAATAAATATTTTAGATTTTATGTACGTCATTATGTTATTCAAAAATTCACGGACGAAAATATCTACCATATTATATTTGTTTAAGCAAGATAGCCTCTTCGGTTTTGTTACATACGTGTACTTTTCTATTTTCTATATTATGTCTTTCAAATATACTTAGAATGTCATACATAGATTATATATCTTGTCAAAAAATTCCCTTTTTTTTGTTCTATGGTTATTATTATAAATATATTGAATGTGTCATCCTGCGAGATCATATTAAAAAAAAACTATTACTTTTCTGTATTAGGTTGGAGCTTAATAAGGTCCCCATCCCTGGCAGCTGCCATTAAGATTAGAGTAAGGTAAAATATATGCTATAGTTACATGTATAGGTCTGGAACAATAAAATTTAAAGAAAAAGAAAAAAACCTAATATGTTGCATATAGATTACCCAATTTGTCTGGATAATTTTTCATACAGTTTTCAAGACAACGACGTTTTAGTTTTACAGTTCAATTGCATATAACAAAATGTTTATTTACTTGTATTTTGTTTTATGTACATTGTGTAAATATATGAGAAATATGGCAGCTATTGAACTTAATACTTTTTCTATATTATAATCATTTTAAAGTAGACACTCATTATATACCTTGCTATATAAATAAACAAGTGTATACGTGTTTGCTTTCTCTTACTCATTAATGCATCCAGAAGCGATTAAGTTTAACATAAATAGAAAAAAATGAAGCTCATATCGTAACATTTGGTCAAATAAATATATATTTCTCCATATCTTTCTTTCTCTCTCTCTCTCTCTCTCTCTCTCTCTCTCTCTCTCTCTCCGCATGTGCATGGGCACGTTGTCATGGCGTAAGTTTGGCCTTAACTTAGTCTGAGACTACAATTTTACTGCCAAGCTAGGGTACTGTACGTCTCTTGGTGAAACGCAACTTACGCGGGGCTAAATATTTAGGTGCGTCTCGAAGCTTAGCATAAGGTTTGTCGTAAATTACGCCTTTTAGTAAAACGTGCCCCAGTAGACTGAAACCCATTGAATTCCGCCTAATAATCCACCCATTCAGTGAAAATAACTAATGTGAAATGAAGGTTGAGACAAGTTGTGATGCATCTGAAGTTTGTAGTGAGTATAAATTATGTGCCCAAGGTAACTTACGACGATACTGGCCGTAAATATTAGTATCGGAACAAGTTAAGGCGAGGTTTACGCCCTTGACAACGAACCCGCTCACATGCGTATACACGTACAATTAGAAATGAGAGAGGGAGAGAGAGAGAGAGAGAGAGAGAGAGAGAGAGAGAGTAATATGGGTATATTTGAACATTCGTGACGACACGAACTGTAATGCTTTATTACGGGAGATGTACGGCCATCTTGTACATTTGAGGATTAAAATGTAAACATTTTCTAAACTGATTTGTTTATGCCCAAAACTGACCAAAACTGTTGTCAAAAGATAAATAAATATGAGGTTTTACATGGTGTTTTGTATGCATACAGCTGTAAAACTGCGCATCTGCAGACATGTTTTGACGATCTAAATTTAAAAAAAATATAAAGGGTTCATTAGTGTCCTCTCTACAACCATTTGTTGAGGAAAAGGTTGAATTTTACACATTATTGTTTTAATTTTGTCTCAAAATAGGGTATTATAGTTTTATCAATCGGCATGGAATCTATTTTTAGAACAAGAAAAATCCAGCCTATAATTAGAACTCCTGTATCTATGGAGACACATTGACGTTATATTTTCATAAAACAAAATGAATATCAACTCAAAACAATCTGTGGTGAATGTGACAGACATCTCAATCTCTATACAAGTCCCCAGTTTGTTTGGGTTTTTTTTTTCAGTTTTATAAGTAAAAATTAAGGAATATTTTTTAGAAGTGGGGTAGGGCTCCAACAAATTAATTGTATCAAATAAAAGATATACCTATATTTTTCAATGAAAATATAACTGCAATGTACCTCCATAGACACAGACAGATATATCTCGTGCCAACTGAGACCCATTTTAAGAATAGGGTACCCTATTTTGAGACGAAGATACAACTTTAATAAGCATAAGCAAGCTTAGACATTTTTCTCAACAAATGGTTGTAGAGTGGACACTAATGACCTCTTGGCATAGGGTTTTTCAGATATTCAAATCTTGAATTTAAGTCTGTAGCTGCGCAGTTCTAAGTGATTAAAAGGCATTGTGTGTTCTTGTTTTCGTAATTTGCATACAAAACAATTAAAACCTCATATTTATTGCTTTTTTATCTTCTGACAACAGTTAACTGAATGTTTTCAGAAATGCCCGGCAAGATGCGTGAATAGCATGGCATGACATGGCTATGTTATTCAGTAACTTTTCAGTTAACTTTTCGTCATGTTTCAGTTCACTTCCCGGCAGAGTTTCACCCTTGATGCATTGTAGGACTTCATACAACGAAAATCGACAATACATATACTCTTTTAAAAAATTCTCTTTCTTTATAAATACTACGCTTTATTATTATATCGTATTTTTCCCAAGCATATGATTGGTCGATTGCTGTCACATGATCGTGCCATAAATTCTATTATAGACCTTACTATACTAAAAATAGAAAATTTATAGACCCCGCTATATTAAAAATAGATTTTCATGACAAAATACTGTTTTCGCACGTGCGACATTGTGACATCACAATAGCGAAATCAACACATATACATTATTAACCAAATATTTCACTTTTATTCGCTTGAGAGAATAAAGAAAATTAGTTTTTGATTTATTATAATAAAACAGTTATAGCCTTTTAATATCGGTCAATACATAGTTTTATAGACCTGATGAGAGAATATTAACCTCGGACTTCGTCCTCGGTCGATATACTCTCATCAGGTCTATAAAACCATGTATTGACTTCATCAAAAGGCTATAATTGTATATTATTAATCAATTTAGAGTTCATATGAATTTTAAATATCACCACGTGTACATAGAGTTTATGGGAGGTTAAAGAAAAACATACATTTAATGAAATGATGCATATTTCTTATACAAGAAATACACAATTGCTCTTCATGTACAATTATGTATTTATTTAGCTTTATATCTCCTCCATAATATGAGAGATTAAGTTATTGAATACCAATTATCTTTTTAAAAAAACAAGAGGCCCAGGGGCACTCCGCTCACCTGGGCAGCAATAGCCATAACTCAGTACGGTATCGAATTAAAATTTAGTACAGTAGATCTTGCACAAAAATGTTAAAAAATCTTCCTATTTTTATCCACATATTTTTATGGTAAATATCAAGCCCCATTGTTGTTTTAGTATATGTAGAAAGGTTTTTCTCTTTTCCTATTTAAACCTTCCCCTCCCCTTTGAGTCCCTTCCCTTCTCCAGGGTATCTTAATTTGATCAAACTGCACAAACTAGTTTCACACAAGTTTCAGCTGTTTGGCTGTAGGTATATGTAGGAAGGTTTATTATGACTAACATACTTTAGTTCTATAACTTGACTTTATCTTTGTTTTAATTAGGGCCGTGCTCTGCGGGCGCCCTATGGTGACCAATCTGTAGGTCCGAGATCTCTTGTCCGGAACATATCTTCTCTCTCTCTCCATGGCCCAATCTGGTTCATACTTTACCCACAAAGTGCCTTTAGGTAAAGGGTGTGCAGTGACCTTGAAACATGTTCCTAGGTCTAAGGTTAAGGTCAAAGCAGAATAATATGAAAAATCCTTGTCTGGAGCATATCCTCTCCCCCTTAGGTCCAATCTGGCCCAAACTTCACTCACAGGGTGTCTATGATTAAACGGTATACAGTAACCTTGAATGATGTTTGTATGTCAAGTGTCAAGGTCATATCAGATCACATCAAAATCCTTTTCTAAGAGCATATATGCTTTCCACTTAGTCCTATTTGGCTCGAACTTCACATAAAAAGAGCGTTTGCGTTAATGGTGTGCAATGACTTTGAACCAAGTCAATGTGAATGTCATAGCACATCTCTTTATCATCAGTTTTAGACCGAAGATTATTTCCCATTTGCTTAATCTTGCTCAGGTTGAACAAAAATGCCTGTATGTATGGGGTAATTAGATTGAATTAAAAGTTCTATGCCAGCTAGAAAAGTTTTAAGTTATAGGTCAAGGTCAAAGCAATTTTTCTGAAATGCTTTTCATTCTATTGTCCATTATTTAAGCGGGGCCCATTAAGGTGGTCACCATCTCAATGCTGTCTCGTTGCTTAATTGTTTTCGTTCGTTCTTGTAAAAAAATATTGTATTTACACCTTTAAGGAAATTGTATTGATATTATTTATGAAATTAAATACATTTATACACAAATAACCGTAAAATTCTATTTAATTTTTCAAGAAAGTTCTATTTATAAAACGACTTTTGCAATGTTCGGTAGGTGAACGTCGCCATTGTGCATTTATTACGTTGTAATGATAAAATGAAGCTTTGTTAAATTAGGTGATAAGAATTGACATTAAAGAAAATGTAAAAAGTGTACTCCTAGGAAATTTTAAACACATAGATATGCTACCCTAGGGATTATTTTCCCCATTTTTTAATTTTAATCATTTGTACCGATTTACTTTATTAATAATCAACAAAAAGAGCCAAATTTTTGTGCATTTTGATATTTTGAGAAAGCCAGAGAGCATAATTAAGTGTTTCTCAGATAATACATGTATACTGTAGAAAATGATATAACTATTCCTATAGTGAATGTACGTGTTTTTGAGACTATCCCTAAAAACCAGACGATATATTTTCATGCCACTAGAACCGGGGTATGTTACACATGGTTTAAACTTATAATATTTTCCATTGTAGTTTGTACGCCATAAAAACCTAAGTCGGCCTCCTTAAGACACATCACTCATCATATTCTTAGTTTACTGCACACTTGATCACTTTCTTTAAAAAAGTATTGATGTTTTTATTTATTTAGCAGATTAAGATTTTTACTTTATTATAACACAAAATTCATAAAAAGTGCACTTAAAAAAAGATAAAAAGATAAGTTTTGTCGGGAACTATATTTTTGTGCGGTAGAATAATGATTCCGTGATATCAACAGGACACACAGCCGAAATTATTTGGTAATTTTTCATAAACCTATATAGTTAACATTTTCAGGGAGGGGGGGGGGTGGTGGTAAATAAGATTTTTTAATTATCACTGTGAACATTTAGGTATCCCCATTTAAAGGATGTCTCAAAGATTCAGAATAACACGAAATTATGCTCGAAATGATTCTCATAAAACTGGCCACTTACAACATTTCGATTTAGGAAAATAGCCAAAGCAACTTGCCGAAGGAACACAGACTAACTCTTCAAATTATTGTTGCAATGTAACCACATTCATTCAATTTCCATTCATATCGAAACATTATAATGAATCTTAATCTTAAAAAACATTCACTGATCATCTGAGAATCAGCAAATTTAAGTTTTTCATCTGCACCGATAAACCTTTTTTTAGCACTTGAATATAGGATTCACCCACCCACCTTCCCCCCCAAAAAACTAAAAAAACAAAACGAAAAAACCCTCAGTAAATTAGAAAATTTTATTATAAACCATTTTCTGTAATGAACAATTAGTGAGAATGAGGTGAGACCACTTAACTTCAACGATATTTACGTTATTAAGCAAATTTAAACTTTATGCGTAATTCTCTTAAAATCACGCAGATATGTTATTACTGCTAAAAAAAAATACGGCTGGTAAACATATGCATGCTGATGCATTTCATCTGGTGTTAATCTTTAAAGGACTAACTTGTTCATAATAATTGAAAAAAAACCCAACACTTTTTCTGTAGCTAGCTTCAAAGCGATCATTACAGACCGAAGTCAGCAGCAAGAAAGAAATCATGTCCCTTGAGACAAATAAATTCCGCCACACTTGTTTTCGAAGTTCATATATTTAAGAGGCAATTCAACCAAACATCAGGGAATATATTAGAAACCGCAACACATCGACTTACCACAAATATTTCCCCTTTAAAATCGTTTTGGACGTGAAGTTGTACACTGTATACAGGGAAATATTCGTCCCCGTTTTATTTTTTGCCCCTTTCGCCATCGTTGTCAGTGAGCGAATTAAAGACTTGACGAATTACAATGTCTCAAATCATATATCTTTTAACACAACTGTGTTTGGTCGACGGGGCGAAACTCTTTGCGAGTGTAGAAGGGCGAAAATTAAAGGGGCGAAAATAACCCTGACTGTATACAGTATATCATTCTCTTTTATAAATCATTAACCCGTGTACAAAATTGTGTCTTTAAAATTCAATCAAAAAATCTTTTGAAGATTTGAATTGTAGATAAAAAAGAAAATCGAAGAAAAAGAAAATATGTATGTGCTACAAAAAATGTTGATACTTTGCAAGGAAGGCAACTAAAACATTCAAAGATTGTCAATTTATATATATTTCAGCGGCCTCCTTTTCAAATTATAATGATAGCTTTGGAGACACGAAATTTAAGAAAAGACATAATTAAAGTAACTAGATGCGATCTCTTTGCTCGCAACGAGATGTCTTCCGTTTGAATGCACCTTAAAAAGGCCATCGAGATAATTTTTACTTTTTATCATATCTTAAAACTTCTCCAAATTCTATACTTGTAACAGTCTTTAAAGAACTCAACAGACATATTTATACATGAAAAAAGGGGTTATTAATGTGGGGGTCTTTTTTGTTTTTTTTTTATCAAAATTAAAACGGAAAATAATACAATCTATCATTCTTTAAAGATAAAATCATAAATATAAGCACAACTAGAGCCGAGCGCATTGCAAAAAAAAACGAGTAGGTCTTCCGTTGCAGCTTCAGGTCGAGAAAGGATGTCAATCAGTCTGATTAAAACCACCCACTTCTCCTCACAGTTGTCAGAGCCTGACAGGCATTGATAGGAGGTCATCTTCACAAGACCATTTCTTCCGACCAATCAGAGCTTTAGAAAATCGATTGGAACTCTTCAAATGGAGAAAGACAAATTAATTCATGCCTGTTTTCTATGCACCTCTCATTAAACAGATAAAGGCATATCTTTGGTTAGCTGCAGGTCTGTACCTCCCGGTCTGAAAAAATTCAGATGGACGACCTGGGAGCTACAGTGCCGCCCATTGAAAAAATTGTATATTTATTGCGCAGAAAAACGTGAGCTAGTTTTGGACTAATTAACCTTATTTATACGCAAATTCTGTGAAAACAGTTAATACCATTAAATTCTTTATGCAATTTACTACTGATATCGTCTCTTTTCTTGCCTCGGATAGTCTTTTAAACACCATCACCAGCCCCGTAAATTGAAGTGGTGCAGTTTGTGTACATGTAAATATGGCGACTCTTGATCTCGATATATATTTAACATATTTGATTTTCCGAGGTCGGTAGCGTGTTTCGGAGAAAGTCTGAGGCAGGTAAAGAGACGATATCAGTAGTAAACTGCATGAAACATTTAATGATACTAACTGTTTTCACAGAATTTACGTATAAATAAGGTTAATTAATCCAAAACTAGCGCACTTTTTTCTGCGCAATAAATATACAATTGTTTCAATGGGCGGCACTGTAGCTCCCAGGTCGTCCATTCGAATTTGTTCAGACCGGGAGCTACAGACCTGCAGCTAATCTTTGGTAAGTAGGACTACATTTAGATTGTATGCAAATGTGGAAGTCAAGTGAAGATGACCTGTTATCGATACCTATGAGACTCTGACGAATGTAAGGAGAAGGAAAATTGTTTTAACGAATCTGGATTATCAATATGATAATAGTAAGCTCAGAAAATCGAAAATGTGACTCAATTTCAAATTATTATTTTCATACCAGGCAAGTTCTCCGTTTCACTTACTTCACGTTTAGGATAACTTCAAAAAAAATATGTACATGCATATAATTATTCCGAACAGAAACACAAAATGATAAATTCCCATCTGTACAACTGATGACGCGATGAAAACTAGGCCTAGCCCTATACCAAAGTGTAAGCAACACAAAATCCTTTGCGCTGATGCATGAAAAACAGTGTTATGCTTCATAAACATATACTTACAGCTCTTCAGCTTACAGATGAAATAATTTATGTAATGGGCAATGTTAAAATTAAATAAATAAAATGAACACGAATTGTTAATAAACGATGACGCCTTCTCCAAACTGAGGGTGCGCTATACGATAGATGCTCAGTGGGAGGGACAACTCTCCGTATAATGTTTGGTCATGCAAGAACTCAGCATCGTTTTTGCTAAGGGGAACAAACTTATCTGAAGTCTTAACAGGCAAATAAAATTTTAAAAAATACTCAAATCCCTGGTAGTGGTAAGGGAGGGGGAGTTGTGAGGCAGCTCTAACTTCTGTTGTTTAATATGATTTTGTTTAGATATGCCAAAACAATTTTTTTGCCTTCTAAAAAATGTGGTGGTGGTGGTGGTGGTGGGGGGGGGGTGCCCCAAAATTCAATTTTCTAAACGTTAAATTTTGGTTGCGAGAAAGGGGGCACTGCTTCCACTAGACCATCTAGAGGTACTGTCAGCAAACTCACAAATGATACCCCGAAAAAAACCCATAACTCAAGTATTTCTCCATTAGAGAATAATGGATGCTTCTTTTTCTTATTGTGAGTCAGACACTGAACTTGCACAAATGACCAAATCTCAGGTCAGGACATATTTACAGCTCACAAGCAATCTCTATGTCAAATTTTAGCTTTTACTCATTTATATTACTACAAGATGTGACACAGACAGGAATAAAGCATTTTTAATATGACTTTGAACTTGCACAACTGACCCGAGGTCAAGTTTATGACACATCCTCGGTCAGAAGCAATCTTTATATGAAATAGAAACTCCCAATGTTTCTCCTTAACTGACTTGGGGACAAAATCATTACACACCCTCGGGTCAAAAGCAATCTTTGTGTGAAGTAAGAAATTTCAATGTGGACCGGACACGAATTTTTCACTTTTCATACCAGTGACCTTTACTCTGTCCAAATGACCTTGGGTCAAGGTCATGACACATCCTCAGGTCATAGGCAATCTTTGTGTTAAGTAAACACTTCCATTGTTTCTCCATCAAAAAGATATGGACGGGAGATGAATTTTGCACAGCCAGACGGACGGACAGACAATTTGATTCCTATCTACCCCTCCCCCCAACTTTATTTTCGTGGGGTATAAAAATCCTTTTCACCAGTTTTGTGCGGCACAAAAAACGGCCTATTTTTTTACAATTATTTCTATCATATCACAAATGCATATACATGTATATGTTTTGTGATAGATAGTTTTTACTTTTTAGATATACATGTATTGACCAATGTTTTGTATGTACATTTGCACTCTCCTCATCATCGTCGGAACCGATAGGAAGCCCTTGGGTTCCAATGATGTCTCTTCATTTGCATTTGTCAATTTGCATCACTAAATGATTTCCAAGTGATAAGGTATCAAAGCTTTTGAAAAGTTAGATACTGAATTTCTATAAATCTAAATTTTAGGTTAAAAAAACCCAATTTTTTATATAATGAAACAAAATCAAAAAAAGCTTTATGGACTCGTACACATAAATAAGAGGATGTGGCGAAAACCATAAATACCTTATTTCTTCTGTTCTAGACTATTTAAGAGTTAACAAGCTACAAGTTAACAATCTCCTTTTTCGAAAGTAAGGGGGCCGCTTCATCCAAAACATCTTGACAAGCAATTTTAAAAAGGGGGTGGGTTGGTGGGTTTTACAAAGTCATTAAAGAAAATCCTAATACGTGAGGGGGAGGGGGGTGAGGGTGGTGTGGGGGTAGTTTTCATTGTTTCAACTAAAATTCCTTATTTTCACGCATTTTCTTTCATTAGATGTTCCGACAAAAGTAGAGGGTGAGGGGCAAATCCATTACATTTCGATTTTTATTTGTAAAGTTAAGAAAAGTGACTGCTCGAATAAAAGTACCCCCCCCCCCACCCCGATGCTACGTGTCTGTAATAATCGGCGCACAAAATCAATGAATGAGATATATTAAGGCGCGAAGTCTTGCTTTACCATTCATGCAACGGCTAAGATCTCGATCCGATGGTTTGAATGAACTCATACATACATGTATGTAGATCCATGGGGCAGGAGGTCAAATGAATATTTTGACATTTGTTTTGTAACAACTACATACATGTATATTATACTTTGGATCGAATGTTTTAGAAGAAATCTATCGAATTAACATATACACTTGACTAGTAATTGTTATATGTACACTTAGTAAGATATGCGAGTTAAACCCTTTTCAAGATGAATGAACTCGCCCAATTGATCAAAATTCGGGTCACACCCCGCTTCGGTGATTTAGTTCCTCCAGTAAATATTCCAGCTCTATGAATATGTATTTGTTTTAATCCAAACTGATTATCTTTCTTAATGATGATAATCCAGCACCAATCATCACCTACATTGTACAGTAATAGAAAATATGCAACAACTTGTTGCAAATACCCCCCCCCCCTTCACCGTTCAAATATGACAAAATCTATTTTTGAATCAAGATTACACACGTGCATGGGGAACAGCCCTTTTACTTGAAACTTTTGCTCACTGTTGCTTAATACATCCCAATTAACATTTTCATCAATTGTGAATGAAAATGTTGATACATTAAACATGCATCGGTTTATCTTTTAAATGAAAAATCCTTATATTGCTTGCTTCCATTGCCTGCACAGTGCAACTTTCAAACCTTAGATATGCCTGACGTCATGACGTTGATGATCTGCAGCCCTGGGGCAATATATGTTCTGAGCTGTGTGCGCTAAAGCGACAGGAGATTTTCGGTTGCACGTGGAGTGGATTAAATCGGGTGGGAAAGAGATACACATTGAGGAGAAAATTTTACACATATTAAGGAGTCGCAAAGAATTGATTTTCGACACATTTTGAAAAAAACAATAGAACCCTTGCATTTGGCAGAGGGGGGGGGGGCAATACAGCAATGTGTTTGTTAAACGACCATGCAGAAAAAAAAATACAAAAGTGATCATGTTACCGCTAGCATCTAAACAAAACTTGTTTAAAACTCATGTGAACATTTTTAAAATAATCACTTTTCCCTCCATTCCGGACAAGTCTTTTATCGTGCCAGCCTCTATCGTGTAACATGGAAATTTGATTTTAATTTGATCTGATTTTTATCCTGCCTTGAGCGCTTTGAGAATGTTTCATTTTCTAAATCCTCCTTTACTTTGTACACCCTGCTAAATAATGCATCCAATTTTGATCTCTCTCTCTCTCTCTCTCTCTCTCTCTCTCTCTCTCTCTCTCTCATTTTTGTGCAACTCTAAAAAACTTTTATTACGATGTCTGTAAAACCTCTCAGCATTAATTAGCGGAAATATTCATGGGTAAATAAAAAAAAAATATGTTGAAACACAAGTCAATCTTACATGTACCGGTCAAAATCTCGTACAGTTGTTATCGTACAAGAAATCAATTAACATGCACGTGTGATAAAGTACATGTAGAAGAACAAGAAGCTACCGCGGATCAGTTGTCCACTCGCGCGGGATCTGCTCGGCAATGTGCGAGAGATGATCGCCATTTTAAGGGTTAATCTTTGTGGTTTTTTGTTGTTGATCTGAAACATTATTTGTATATAGTTTTTAGAACATTTTAGACGAACAAATCTACCATCGATTTATGTCTGACAATGTTTCTGATTTGGAATAATGTCGCTTTTATTAATTTTAAGAACGACTTCTAAATTCAAACTCTAATGTTTAATTGAATAAATTTAAGATGAACAAACTTTTAAAACATAAAATTAAAACAGTTCTTGTATATTAACTCAAACAAGTACATATGTAAGACGCGGATCTTGTTGTTAGATAACCGCTGACCTCTAGGTAGTACAGCCGCGACCGATCTCCTCGGCCGCGGGCGAGGGATAGCTTACGTAAAGGTACAACACACACAGCTCAGAACCCAGGAAGATTTGAAATGTTTGCAGTAAAATGACTAAACTATAATTAAGAGAAGTTTTTTTTTCACTTTAAACCCACAATTGATCTATCTATCTGATATTGCTTCAGTTTGAGAATGACATTGCTTTTATTAATTAACAGAACGGTTTCCTAATTTACACTCTATCGCTTAATTTAATTTAAGAACAATAAACTTTTATGTGCAATCAATATTAAAAAAATTTTAGTGTTTGCGGCTAAATAAAATCACATAAGAGAGTCGCGACTCTTGTGTATTAGATAACCGCTGACCGCTAGGTAGTGCAGCCGCGACCATGGCGACCGATTTTCTCGGCCGCGGGCGATAGATGAGTTACGTAATGACACACACAAATAAGAATTCAGGTCGATTTGAAATGCCTGCAGTAAAATGATTAAAATCTATTTCATAGAAGTTATTTTTTTTTAATCCAGTTTATGTATCTCACGTTTATATTTTCTCGTTCTCATTTTTTCTTAACAGTCGTCCACTATAAGACCCATACAGAGGTGACTCAAAAAAAAAAAAAAAAAAAAAAAAACTATAAGAAAAACATGTATACTTTTAAGAAACTTTTTCTAAAGAATTGAAGCATCCCGTATTAGCTGGTACACTTTCAGCTGTTAATTTATGTCAGTTATACGCACAAAGACTATTCGCTTACTTGCCGAATGAAAACAGGTGCCTGTTAACAAGACAAGCTTTCTACACTCATATTACGCAATATCGGTACAAAATAATTTTGTAACGACATTGATAACACCATAATAAACAACTTTTCTTGCGACAGTTATTTCAAAATATTAACCATTTTTGAATTATAAAGCAAAGATTATTAAGGGCTCTAGACCCCTAATTTAAGGGGCCAGCCCTTTTTCAATGGTGTCAAGTGAAAGCCCTTGATATTTTGCACATTTTTTGTTCTGTATGTGTTCAGAAAAAATTTTAAACTAAAGAGCTACGAGACAAAAACAATTCCGTTGAAAACGGAAGACCTTAATAAACAGAAAAAAATCACTTTAGACTTAAACCCGGGTCGCCTATGCACAAATTCACCACTCTAACCATTACGTCACGGGGACCAGTGCCTACGTCAATCTAGAAATCATGTTCTTTCATCTCCAACAAGTCTCCAGTTTATATATTTTCATGTAGCAGTTTTTTAAATGTCGCGTGCCCAAAATTTTATCTTAAAAATAGAAAGCTGAACATAACTTGGCACTGGAACCGAATTTTCTACAAACACGGAATTTTATATCAAATGTATTCATAAAAATGTCAAAGAAATTCATTAAATAGTTTTCGAGAAATCGCCTGCACAAAAGTTTGTTTAAAGACGGAAAGCCTTGATAAAATTTCTACAATAAAGAATTTAGAAACATCAATTTAACGAAACAGTCTAGGACGAACATAATATTGAATAAACATTGAAATCTATAATATAAACTTTAAAATCTCTGATCTCACGATATTATGAATAAATATCTTGAATTTAATAAAGTTATAAGGTTACTGCAGAGAAATTGTTTTTACTGTGTTGTTTTAAGTCAATTTCGTCACTATCAATTGCAAGGCCTAAGCAACTTATGTAGAGTTACAGTGAATTTTCAAGACATGACTGAAATCGTTATGGCTTCTTATACAATGTGTAAGGCATGAGTTGATTACTAATGTAATAATGTAAAAAAAAAGTTAAGTCATGCTTGAAATAAACAAAACATTAATTTCTTTAAATCGATATTTTACAAACTTAAAGAATTAAATGTGGACTTTACATGTACAGACATTTTTCGATATCTTTTCTCTAGCGCTTACTGGATAAATCATAAGGTTGAGCTGCATTTTTTTAGAGAATTTTGTTGAATTAATAATCACTTACTTATTGGGTCTTGCTTTCTTTTTTCATCACAACTTTACATTTTCTGTTTAATTTTTCAAGTTCAAATTATGGATAGGAACTAATTAAACAGACAATATAGAAACATCATTTTTTACATCAAAATAAAAAAATTAAGAATACATTAACCAACAATGGTGATATAGATTAATCATTTTGTACATGTACATGTAAATCACTTTATGAAAATAAAGATATTAATTCATCGTAAAATTTTACCTTTACCATTATATTTTGCATACCAGCTGTCTTTTGGGATCAAAACTACGTTGTGATTGTCCATTCACACACCATTTAGACATTGCTACTGGAGGACTGGTCTCCAAATACAAAAAATATTTATTACAAAGCATTAACAAAATTAGTCATACACAATTGGCTCTATATTTGTTTTTTAAATGTTGATATGTTCTTGTCCCAAAACAATGTAAAATGTGTCAGATGATAGAATAATCGATGAAATATCATATGAACCTTGTTTGTTACTATTTTACTTAATTATCGATGGTTTTAGATGTGTAGAAATTTATGAAAGAAGCTGGTTCTTTAGTTTTCAGGGGTTTAAGATTTTGTACGTTTTAGGTACTATATTTTTACACTTTTTTTCGTTTTTAAAACTCACTTTCATAGTTACATATTCATTTAAGCGCAATTTCTCTTCTTTTTGCAATATAATTTTCATTGTGTTATCAACTACAGGACAATTAAGAACAAAATGTGAGAGAATATTACATACCATTGATATCAGAGATAATTCCACAGCCCTAATCAGATTACAAATAGGTGATGACACGGTACCATAGTTTTGCTTGCTGAATTACTGGCATCATTTGACGGTCTGTTTAGGTTAAAATTGTGAGTAGATTAGTTGAAAGAAGAAAATTAAAGAGATGGCTATTTTAAAAAGCTGATTAAGTTTCCTCCTCTTTTCACCACCCACATATATATTAGTACAAGTAACTTAGTACCATTGACATGGGCAATTACACATAGATTATCAAATCAGAAAAGGCATCAAAGCTTACAAATTAAGAGTGAGGTCATTTTTAAATAAGCATGACATTTTTTGTATTTACTGCCACAGGTTAAATAAAGAAAAACAATATGCGACGGCCTCTATTTTTATTGTATAACTATTTACTCATTTTTTTCTACACTTCTACTTTAAAATTGTATGGCTCAAAACATAAAATCATGTTCGGATCATATCTTCAAACCATGAGGCGCAATGCAAGATCATTAACCGCTCGCAGATGATACACCATTAAATGAAATGTTGGCTTTTTTACCTTTATTGAAATGTGTAAACAAAGAAGTAACTTAATAATAATTTTAACGTTTCAGGTTTCCTTTTAAATTTTACTTGCCACGTTTCATGAATCGTTTGATCATGCAGAATCATAATGTAATCAAGACTAAGGATAAAAGTGATTAAACATGTGACCCAGAAGCGTTCATATTCCATCTAGATTCATTTAAATATTGCACTTGTGCAAAAATATATATATACAGTTTTAAACAATCGTTATTTCTATCGAATCAAACATATATTATTTTGAATAAACATTCCTTACTCTTAAACTGCATGTATTTCAGTCTTTGAGTCAGTTATTTATAAACAAGCGTATAGAAATTTAAATGTCAGATTTAACAATAAATTCTTTCATATATCAACAAGTACTGGATTGTCATATCAATTATGCAATTTTGTTTTCCTAACGGTGCCTCTTCACTGATTCCAGTCCGTTCCGCGAAAAACATGTTACTGACAACAAATTAATGACTGTTATCATAAACAGGAAATAACAGAGAAAACTCAAGTACGTCTGACGAATTATCATACACAGAGCCATTTATTGTTTAAAAATGGAAAAATCGCATTTATTTTGTGGAGTTCTGTGCTTCTTCTTGGCAAATTCATGCGGCGCTCCAGATACTAAACACCTGCGTTGCCAGAAGTAAACTAATTTTATTTATTATTAATTTATAATTAGTTAAGGTATTCCGTTTTGAACGGAACACGTTTGTTGTTTTCTTTTTGTACTGTTTCTTATTATTAGATTTTTTACTTTCGGTCTTTGTTTTCCTTCTGTTTTATTACTTTTTTCTGCAAAGTTTCTGCAGCGATTTTTTGAAAACGGAAAGAGATGTTGAAACGGTAATTCTTTAAGGAATAAAGAATCATTCTTTGAGTATTAAGATGTGATAATTTTGGTCGGGGCGTGATCAAATCCAATAAAGCCCGACGGGCTTTATTATAGATTTATAGTTATCACAGGCAAAGACACTGAAAAATGTAAATATACAGTCTTATAGCAGTTTTTAATATTACGCGTATGTAATGTAAGATTTTATTCTTCCGGTTTTACAAGAAAAATACTAGATTACTAATACTAAACCTATATTCCAATTTTTATTCGAAGTTTTTAAGTACACGTACTTCCGGTTTTATGAACCGATAAAATAGGCAATTGGGGAATCCATGTTAAATTGAATTCACGCGTGTGACGTTTTCAAGTTCTAATCTTTCACTTTAAAAATTATGGACCTTATTTAATACGCACACCACAAGAGGTTCTGGGTTCGACAAGATTTGGGATTCAGAGGGTTCAAAGCTGAAAACAGCCATTACGCTTTTTGTTTTTCATCGGATTTTAATTTTTGTTGGTTTATGGGGCCGTTTTGGAGAGTTCAAGTGACGTATGGTCCATAGGGTTACTTTTTGACTCCATGTAGGGGTTAAAACTGTCTGAAAATGACATCTGTTTTGAAAAATCACAGTAAAAGTTATCTCGCTTTGCACAAAGAATGATTAACTTAAAGACTTAAGTTTTGACAAATTATGTACCTGAAAAATTGGTATTTTCTTTAATTTGAAGTTTTAAAAAGTTCTCTGGGAAATTAATGGTATACCTTAAAAGAAAGTAAGTGATCAATTTTTGGGCATTTGAACAAACAGTGGTGGAAAATTGTGAAATCATTCCTAAGACTAGGAAAGAAAAATGACTCCTTACAGAACCTAGCTAACAACAGGTATAAAGGAATATCTCAAAGCTTTCAGACGAAAGAACGTGTTTGCATCAGTGTCTAAGGATCTGGTACCGCTTTAAGAAGTCAGGTTGAGAGAGCATCATGACCCAATCCCAGACAAATTCATCACCACACCAGATGAAGTAGAAAAACAGCTTTCCAGCACCGATATATCCAAAGTTATGGACCCTGATGTCATTCCGAACTGGATTTTGAAGAATTCTCGAACACCATCGCAAAACCAACATGTGATATTTTAAGCAGCTCTCTCAGAGAAAGTTTTATTCGAACAATTTGGAAGAGAGCGGATGTGATCTCTATACCTAAGGTAAACCCTGTAACCAATTCCACCAAAGACGACCAATATCTCTTACATCTATACTCGCAATATTAATGAAAAAAATATCCTGTCCAACATTCCTAACATCAATCCTTGCAAATACGGCGCTAGAATTGACAGTTCGACCACCAACGCTCTACTCAAGATCCTACAGCCTGTGTACGAAGCCACAAATGACTGTAAGATGTTTGTTCGGCTGCTGCTTATCGACTTCAGCGAAACATTTGATCATATTGATCACAGAAAGTTTTTTGAAAAAACTAGAAAATACATATAGTTACATGTATTAGTGATTGGTTCAGAGGCTTTCTATTCAACCATCAACAACGAGTGAAAATTAACGACATTGAATCCAGATAGACAGAGTGCATTTGCGGCACAGAACTTTTCATTCATATGGTGGCCGACTTCCAAACCAATGTCCTATATGTCAGATATGTTTATGACACCACCTTCATCAAAATACCGGTATGTGCAAAAGGAGAACAGTCAGAGTTACAACAAACAGCTGACAATATTATAGAGTGGTCCGAGAAAAAAACACCTTTATATTAATACTTCTAAAACCAAGAAACTTATGATCTCATTTAGAAAGAAGCAGGATATCCCCTGTCTAATCATGGAGGGGGAAGAAATTGAACGCTTAAACGAAACAAAATTAATGGGCGTAATTATTAGTGACAACCTTAACTTGGATGCACATGTAAATTATCTTGTAGAGAAAGCCCCAAAACGACTCTTTTTACCTTCGTGAATTAAAACATGCATTTTATTAGACATTAAGCAAATGGGGCGGATCCTCAAATTGTTACATTTAGATTTCATTAAGGATTGTATGTCGTACGGAAAACCTACTCGTTGCTCGCAACGAGATTGCATCATTTAAGAGTAAGGACTTAAAAGGTTTTCATTATAATACTGGATTTTTGACAGTGTAAATTAAAGTTGTTCGGAAGACATCCTCGTGGCTTAAAAGAAGATCGCGTCTATTTCAGGAATATAGTTTGATTCTCTTTAAACGCTCTTTGATTTGAATAGGTAAAACAAAGGACTTGTTCCAGAAGGCTATATCATGTCATTACGACGTTTGTTAAACGACAATCATATGACATTGAAAAGAAATTGCATGTGAGTTTTAAGACGTCATTCTCAGACATCATATACACTAAACAAAATTGATAACGCACTATTTAAAATAAAATAATATTTTCTAAAACTGTTTTAAGATATATTTAATGTTTTAATAGGTGACCTTAGTTATAAGTAAGACATTTAAACAGGTCAAAACCACTAGATTTTGTGACGTTGGTATAAATTTGCAAACTAAATTAGCCATCTGTTTACTTTTATCGAAACACCAATCAGGTGAATGAGTTGGAAGGCATTGTGGGCTACTGCAAGTTTTAGTGTATACAAAGCGTATTAAAAATATATAATATATATACTCAATACGCTTTGTATACACTGAAACATTCAAAATGGTATATATTATATACCATTTTGAATTGTCATTTGGAAACTCATTTTGAATGATTTTTCAGAATTTATGAAATAAATATGGACAATTATGTCCGAAATTTCATTTCTATGCTCACATTTAAAAATTATTGCATATGAGGCCTTATATCAACCTTTTTAAATACCCCATTGTCAATGTTCAAAAGAGAGGTACGTCCTATTGAATTAGAAGCAGTCAGTACCGTTTTTTTTTCACGTAATACCCCAGATTTGGGACAACATTAGTAGAATGCGCTTTGATATTTTCTTCAGGGGCATTCATCAGAATGCTAATCGTACAAAATACAATATGCTACATAGCTTGCGCTTCTGCATTTGTATATTTGTGCATTTCTTTTACCGTGGCTATTTACATTTATGTTAAAAATGTACAGTTACCTGTATTTATTTCTAGTGCACAATAATAAAGTCACTAATAAACAATTATGCAGTTTTTTATTTTCACAATCAATACTATCAAACTTGTGTTTGTACCTGTATGCGTATTTGCCAGTCTTTTGATACTGATCGGTTTTTGAAGCAACAATTGATCAACTAAACCAACATTATTTTTCAACGTGAGCATGGAACAAAGTTAATGGTACGTAATCTTTCCTTTTTTACCTTCTAAAGTAAAAATCAAGATGTACATTATAATTATTTATCAAATATTCCGGCAAGCAATTAAATGTTGTGTATAAAACAAACAAAAACCACGTGCGTTTGTTGAACCGTAAACACGTTGTAGACCGTCATGCTTTGCGACTCATTCATTGGATTGGAGAATCTATTAGACGTAAATTAAATAATGCTATCCATATAAGGTAGTGTACCCGACCTGTTTAAGAAAAGAGGCAGTTTGGAGAAGGTTCTGTGATGATTTGGAATTTCTTTGCACACAAAGACTCAGGCAGTAGCTTATAGTCGTAAATCAAAATCTGAATACTCAAAGATATCAGGATCTGATCATCCGGCCTTGTGTGATACCATATGTGCAAGCCAATCGTGGAATGGTGTTAATGCAGGAATTGTCCATGTCATACTGCAAGGACGACAAGAGAGATGCAGAGGAAAACATCAGGGTTTTAGACTGGCCGCCGTGTAGTTCAGATCTTAACCCAATTGAAAATTTGTGGAACGAGATGGATAGACGAATTCGTCGACTTCCTGCTCAACAAAACCTTGTGCAACTAAAAAGGGATATCTTGAATGAGTGGAACAATGTACCACAGAGATTTTAACACAGTTACATCAATTTCATGAGACAGACATGCTTAGCAGTTATCCCAGCAAATGGAGGCCACACCCGATATTGATATGTGAATCACATATCAATATCCATATGTGAATGGGGGTACCAATGTTTCATAAACAGTACTCAAACAACTGGTCAATGTTTGCAACAAATGATGTTTCATTTTCTGTATTATAATAAACTATTAAAATAATATACTAATCAATCTTTGGTGCGTTCAGATCTAAAACAATCATAGAAATAGTAAGTGGTGCGTTAGCAATTTTGCCTAACGTATAAATGTACAGTACCTGCAACTTTGCTTCTTTTTTAATATAAACAAAATATATATGATTCAAGCACGATATCAATGGATCTACGTACATACATGTAAGAAAAGGATACACGAACGATGTGATAGGATTGATACGAAATATGATAGGATTTAGTGTTTTTTGGATGAACGTTAAAACTTGTTAAAAGATCTTATTGATTACCTTAATAAAAAGGTGACCATATTTATGAACATATCGTAGTATTTGTTATTTTAAAACAAAACAAATGTTTGTTTTTAAATAACAAATATTGAGTGATAAAATTAAGCCTTGTTATTTATGAAAAAATAACGTGATGATGTATTCAATTCAATATCATTGCATAAAGATCTGATGTATTTGATGTATTCAATTCAATATCATTGCATAAAGATTAAGTCTCTAGCTATTAGGGTTTTTTTTTGGAATCCGTTTAGACAAAGCCATGACTGTTCAAAAATAAATGAAAAAGGAAGATAACTCGAACAGAAAAAAAAATGTTGAAACATGAAGTGAGGGGCGCAACGAGATATTACCAACCGACATCAATTCTGAAAAAAACCCATTAAAAATCATTAAAAATCAGTTGAGAAATGGTGAGAAATAAATCGTAGAATAACAAGAGGGTCTTCCATTGAAACCCCAACTATTTTAGATTCATTCCGGTAAGATATACTTAAGAAACCTAGACAACAAATTGAAATAGAAAATTACGAAGAAAAAATTAAAAAAATTAAAAACGTTTTACACATGTAAAAAATAAAATGTATACCATTCCTGAACGTTGCAAGTCTACATCTTCTTTCATCTTTCTGAAGACAAAAATCCCAGCAGACATGGAAAACATGAAATTCGACAAAACTGACAAACAGAAATTAGATTTTAAAAATGGAAACAAATCCAGACATCTATATTAACACAAGATATCTAACTCTTAATTACATGCAGTACATTCCTTCCCTCGCATGCATTAATTTTCGCTTTCAGCAGACAAATGTGTAGTGCTTTTTTCTTCTACGATAATTTACTTGCAGCAAAAACATCTCTGGTAAAACTGCATATAATTTATTTTCTTTTATCTGCATAAACGTCA
Organism: Magallana ariakensis; assembly: GCA_020458035.1. Classification (NCBI taxonomy): domain Eukaryota; kingdom Metazoa; phylum Mollusca; class Bivalvia; order Ostreida; family Ostreidae; genus Magallana; species Magallana ariakensis. The sequence continues at coordinate 65,551,155 of CM035812.1, read as the reverse complement.
GGTCATCGCTCGCCGACTGGAAAAGTAGTTTCAAACGCAATATACAAGTTTATATTTACAAATTTATATCAAACTGAAAAAAATCAGTATATGTCTAAAAATATTGCAAAAATTGATGATCACCAACCATATTCTAAAAATGACGATATTATAATAAAATATTTCCTCTTCTATAGAACTCCTCAGAATATTTATGGTTGTTGTGTTGGATACAGTTGGAACGCTTCTATTGGATATTGTGTCGGTATGTCCGTCAGTTAAACATGCTTGAAATATGATATGAACAAAATCAAATGTTTATTTTCATAAATTCATATTTCACATGATATTACAGAATGTAGTCCGGTTTACACAGGAACAGAGTGTTCTATAACATGTCCTTATCCGTTGTTTGGAAAAGATTGTCAAGGCGTTTGTAACTGTTCAATTTCGGATTGTGACCTTGTGTCTGGGTGCCTTAACGGTATGTACTAATTTACTATGTGAAAAAAAATCACTAGGTGTCTCCCTGGATGTTTCATTTAGAGTAAGAACATGTGCAAGTACATAGGCATCGGTTCTGGAATTATTGAAAGACCTTGATCTATAGAGCTCACATGAATCTAAAGTTTGAATCAGTCTTTTTGTTCACATGCTGTCCGTCGTCAGTTCGTCTGTCTGTAATATTGTCTCGTTTTTGACTTATGTAGAACCACTGGACCAAAACTAACCAAATTTAGTATAAGGCATCTGTATTAAATGAGAATGCTAAATCGATAAAATAAAGGGCAAAAACCCGTTTTAAAAAGGGAGATAATCGGGAAACTCTGAACATACGGTGTGTGTCTTAAACAGATTTTTCTCAGGAACCAACTCAAAAGAAACGTCAATATATACATCTTATGTTTTATGTATTAATAGTAAAGATTTTAAATTATTATAACTGGGACACTCAGACCAATACAAAGACCCGGATTTAATACACAGTTCTACATCAAAATATATATTTTGAAATCTTCCGCTACAAAAACTAAAACTAAATTTGTGTATATATGTACTATGTACGCGTCATCATATAATGTATATAATGAATTGTACAATCCGTGACCACGGGGGCAATACATTGACCCCATTAGGGTTCAAATTTCAATACAGAAATATATAGGGACAAGTCGTTAAATCATCTTTTTTCTCTCAGTAACTACAACGCTTAAGTCATAATATATGAGAAAAAGAGGTTTTACAGCTTGTTCCATATATATTTTCTGTGTTGAACGTTGAACCCCTCCCGGTGTCTATGTATTGGCCCTGGGGTTATAGTTTGAGCAATGTATAATCTACACTATATGAGGATGCTTGTATAGTTATATCACAAATAATAGTATTCTAGCAAGCGAATTTTTGAAAATAAGACGTCTATTATAATAATTGCAGTGTTTAGGAATTAAGAAAGTAATGCACAAGTGAATGAAAACTAATATTTGAAAACAAATGATATAAAAGGATTATATACATTTCTGCATGATGGTGAGGGAGATATACAGATTTATTTCCTAAAGAAAAGTCATATTTCCAGAGGGTATCATTTACATAAATACAATTCATAAATGCTGAGATTGCAACATTTCTCGTCGATTTGCATTAAATTATAAAAATTGAGAAAAAGTTATTGTGATACATCGAAGCGAGTATCAAACTGTTCCATAAACTCTTTTTCTTCCCTTGTATGCCTAAATTATGAAGCACAACACTCTATATGAAATTATCCGGATGTGTATTCGAATAAATTTGTTAGGGTATATTTACATGTATATGTTACCAGGTGATAACACATTTCGTTAAAGAACTTGTGTAATTCAAATGAAATTTCTGTTATATTTTTATTTCCTGAAGAATGATGTCACAAAAATGTTTTAATAAAGTAAAAAAAAAAGACTTGGGTGGTGCATTGTGTCAGACGCCTTATAAAGGCGAATATTTAACCACCTTAGTCTTACATGTAATCCCTTACATCTTTTTTTTTTGCTGTCCTTTGTCCTTTGTCGGTTAAGGGTTTGTTGAGTGATATATACCTCACAGTCTCTAGCTGTTTGTTTGTGGGTCTGTAAGTCCGTCCGCTTGTTATTCTGTCTGTTTATAACACAATCGTTTCCAGACGATATCTTAAAAACCCTTTGAGTCTGTAATGAACTTTTATATCTTCACACCCTATGGTCTAAAGAAGAATTCTGTTGATTTTGAGGTCAAATGTCAAAGTCATAAATTCCTACATTCTGTCTGTTAAATGATGTTCATAAGATCTTAGAAGTACGAAGCTGCCACCCCCCCCCCCCCCCACACACACACAAGTAGTGCTAATATCTTAAACTCTATGATGAATAAATAGTCATATATATTATTGTTTCCTGGTTAATTTACCAATTATTTGATTAAAATAAGGCTGCTTTAACAATACACAAACAAATTCATTAGTAATCGAAATCATTGGTTAACCAAGTGAATAATGAGTAAACAAAATTGATCGCACCGGAAATCAACTTTTCTATCTAGACTCTGCATTTGAAATCATTTTAGATGTAACAAGTTTAGCTTTCCGTCCTTAGGGTAAACTCTAACCAGCAAAAAGTTATCAAAGAAAATTTAATTATTTTTTTTATATATAAATGTCGCCTTCCTCTACATGCAATGGCGTGTAGAACTTTTTTATATGTGCCTTAAGCGTGTATGACTAAAATTGAGAGATGCGTACCACTTGCTTGTTAGTTGAGATCAACTATTGAAGGGAAAAGGATATCTTCAAAGGAAGACGGTAATGATTGAACTCGTGATAGTTGACACTAAACAATAACAAAGTTTAACTTTCATACACAACTTTGCATGTCAGAGTAGAATGTACCTGTATATTTTTTTTTCTGAATGTCGCTATTGTGTGTAAAAAAATACATGTACATTTACATTTAGAGAGCATCCCCAATAATTCTGTGGTCCGTGTAGTCAAGTTAAAGTCATAATTTATGCGTAAAACCGTTAAGTTAACAACTAAAAGTTTTATCCCTTATTTCCTTTATTCATATCGTGTTATATGTGGGTTTGTTTGTATGTTTAAGGTGTTCTAAATGAAGAAAAACTTAGCACTTACAATCATAAATCTTTGCATATATGTAATAAGTAAATCCATATTCATTTCCAAACTTAACTCGAGATATCCTAATAAATAATTGCGGAAAAACATATCAAGTTTTATATACAAGTTTACAATAGAACACAATAAACAGACTAGATGTTGTTAAAGAAAAAATATTAGTAGACACTGTTAGAGTTTTTCTCTGGTCTTACACCACCTTCTTTTTTAGCTCGCCTGAGCTGAAAGCTCAAGTGAGTTTTTCTGATCACATTTTGTCTGTCGTCCGTCTGTCTGTAAACATCTTCTCAATAACTACTCGGCTAATATCAACCAAACTTTGCACAAAGCACCCTAAGGCTAAGTAGATTCAAAGCTGTGGAAATTAAGGACCACGCCCTCTTTAAAGTGGGATAATTAGGAATTATTGAGCATTTTTGAGAAAACTTCAAAACTCTTCTTCTCAAGAACCACTTGGCCAGGAAAGCTGAAACTTGTGTGGAAGTATTACCACGTAGTGTAAATTCAAAGTTGTGGAAACATGACCCCCGGGGAAGGGTAGGGCCACAATGTGGGGTTGAACATTTACATTGAAAAATAAAAAGTAAATTTTTAAAAATCAACTTCTCAGAAACTAATCAGCTGGGAAAGCTGAAACTTTAGTAGAAGCATCCTCAGGTAGTGTTAATTCAAAGTTGTGAAAATCATGACCCCCAAAGGGTATGGTGGGGCAACAATGGGTTGTCAAACTTTTACATTGGATTACTGGTATATAGAGTAAATCTTTTAATCTCTTCTTCTCAGAAACTAATCCGTCAGGAAAGCTGAAACTTGTGTGGAAGCATCTTTATGTAATGTAGATTCAAAGTTGTGAAAATCATGATCCCCGAGGGTAGGGTGAGGCTAAAGTGGGGGCTGAAGTTTTACAATAGAATATAAAGAGAAAAATATTTAAAAATCTTCTTCTCAGACACTAATCCGCCAGGAAAGCTGAAACTGGAATGAAAGTATCCTCAGGTAGTGTAGATTCAACGTTATTAAAATCGTGACCCCTAGGGGTAGGGAGGAGCCACAATGGGGGTCAATTTTGTACATAGGAATATACAAAGTAAATCTTTAAAAATCTTCTTCTCATGAACTTATCAGCCAGGAAAGCTGAAACTCATGTAAAAGCATCCTCAGGTAGTGTAGATTCAAAGTTGAGAACATCATGATCCCCAGGGATAGAGTGGGGCCACAATGGGGGTCGAACTGCTACATAGGAATATATAGAGTAAATCATTACAACTCTTCTTCTCAGAAACCTATCAGCCAGGAAAGCTGAAACTTGTGTGGAAGCATCCTCAAGTAGTGTAGATTCAAAGTTGAAAAAAATCATGGCCCCGGACACGGCCCCATGACCAACTAAACCCAGGGTTTACTTTCTGGGTTTACTTAGGGTTTACTCTGGGTTAACTTTTTGAAAATTTGTGTCCAGTTGGGGTTTACGTTGGGTTTACTCGCGGTTTGCTTTTGGTGTTCTCTTTAACCGTTGAAATGTGAAGCAACTTCATCTTTTATCTAATTATCTTACTGCCTGTTATTCCCATCCCTTGTATATTTCAAATACACATGTAGCGTCTGCCTCATGGGGTCTACTTCTGATCCGGGTTTACTCTCTGGGTTTACTTGGGGTTTACTTTGGAAATCCTCTAGTAAACCCCGAACGTAAACCCACGGTTTAGTCTGGGTTTACTTTCTGTTAGGTTGGGTCTGATCGGTACTGTAGAGTAGATCTTTAGAAGTCTTCCTCTCAGAAACTACATGTAATCACCAAGTAAATCTGAGATTTATATGAAAGTATCCTCAGGTACTGTAGATTCAAAGTTGTGAAAATCATGACCCTCTGTGTAGGGTTGGGTCATACTGAAGAAGGTGGAACTTTTACATAGGAATATATAGAGTAAATCTTTTAAACTCTTCTTCTGAGAACTTATCAGCCGGGAAAGCTGAAACTTGTTTGAAAGCATCCTCAGGTAGTGTAGATTTAAGGTTGTGAAAATCATGATCCTCAGGGGGTAGGGTGAGGCCACAATGGGGGGTTTAATTTTTACATTGGTTTACATTGAGAGAAATCTTTAAAAATCTTCTCAGAATCCAATCGGCCAGAAAAGCTGAAACCTTTGTGGAAGCACCCTCAGGTAGGGTATACTCAAGTTTGTTCAAATCATGATCCCCGAGGTAGGATAGGGTCACAACGTGGGGGAGTTGGCACAAATTTACAAAGGAATATATAGAGAAACATCTTTAAATATCTCCTTCTAAAAATCCATTTGCCTAAAAAGCTGTTAATTCGGTGAAAGCAACCTCAGGTAATGTAGATTCAGATTCGTTCAAATCAAAATCTTGAGATGTAGGGTGGGGCCACATTTGGGATCCAATTTTACAAAGGAAACAATTATTTAAAAAAACTGAAATGTTATAATATATGGTTTTACCTATATGCAAGAATTTTGACATATTGCTGATTGTTTAAAATTGTTTAGACTTTGGCCCCTGGACGAATCTTGGGCCTCACAAGGGGTTCAGAGTTGATATAGGTTTATATCCCATATACAAACAATTGCTTAGGATCTTTTTTAGAATGCAACATGTGATATGACTATAAAATCATTCTGTCAGAAAATGGACTTGATTATAAACATAAGAATATCTAGGGGGGAAAATTGATTTTTATTACACAGAGTCTACACGTATTATACTACTTTTGTTCAGATAGTTTGAATTATGACTCCATTAAGCTGATTTTATCATACCTATTGTTTATCAGGTGAGCGATGTGGCTCATAGGCCTCTTGTTTTCCTTTAGCGAGGGACACAAGTTCTCTTAATAAGCTTGTATTTTGATTTTTTTTCATTGCCCCATCAATATTATTCTAAGTTTATTGTCAGGGTTGGGATCCCGGGGTGTCATAAAACTAATTTTACAATTGTTCTTATTTTACATATTGAAGAGATATTTTCAAACAAATATAACCATTTACGCATTCGTATTATAGTACATTCATACAATGCATTTCATAGGTAGAGTATTCTTCACAATGTTAGCCTCCAGTGCCGAGGGCTTGTAAAGATTATTTGGATTTTATGGTTTCTTGTGAGCGTTCTGAATTGAAATAGATTTCAACATACTAGGGGAGAGTTTCAAGACTTCACGAAGGATCTCATTAATAACTAACTGGGATTTCATGCTTTTGTTTGTCATTGCAATAAAACAACAAATTGTTTTGTCTTTGTTCACTCTTAATATATGTAGTAATCAAAGAATCTTTAGTCAAGTTTTCGCCGTTATTATTAACTAAATAATTGTCTTCTGACTTTTCAAATAGAATTTGTTATCTCATCGGGCGGGTTGCTTTTCTCGATGAATTTATGGAGCTGAGTCTCTCCTTTGCTGCTTTGTTGCTTTCTTTACCCCTTATACGGCATATTTAGAGTTTGCGTCAGTTTTCATTAGTTTTCAAATGTGATTTATAACTGAAAGAAGAGTTTGACCCCCTTCTAAAGCAAGAGTCCCATGGGCCACATCGCTAACCTGAGCAACAATGGCTATTTTGACTAGAAACACTTTAAATAATTAAAAATAGAAAGATTTAATATTTTGCAAAATAATTTCCTGATGTAAGGTTCAAAATTTTGTAGATGAGTGGGGGTGAATATAAATTATATTTAACACCGATGTGTTATTTCTTGCATAGCTTGTTAAAGATAAAAATCGTGTGTAATCATAATTTGAAGTTGAATCTACACAATTAGAGGATGCCAACATTCTATTTTATTAATTTTTGTCTCAGATGTCATGCAATACATATCTAGTTTATAAGATGAAAATACTGGATGAGGTAGTTACCCTTTACCTGCAAGATTTTTTGATTGGTGTATGGGTATTTATAAAAAACAAAAAAACTAACTTAAATTAGCGTAATTTTAAATGAGCATTTATGTGAATATTTATTTGTTTTTTTTTAAGATGCTAAGCTCTATGGATATACCATGCCAATAAGATACATTTTATTTTCACAGTTGTTATCTCATATCTGAAAGTTAACAAACATTGAAGGACAGAGGGTCGCCAGATAGTCTGGAAGCCAGTGCGCAGTGTTTGAACTCTGTGGCAAAAGTCGCTTAGGCCACAGTAAAAAATTAATACATCTAATTTGTTTACGACGGTACATAAACAAGTCGCTGGTCGTAGTACTTGGCGCTGGCCCAAACTCGGAGTTTAAAAAACTTAACATCTTTATTTTAAGTGTTGGTAAACCTACAATTAATGATAGAAGAAATCAAATTATATATGTTCGTTTTGCTATTTATTGTGACAAATGTTTTAGCAAGTTTCACTATTGTTCAATTTGAAATACGGGGATAGTACAAAAATATGTACCAAGAAATAGAAATCTGACTGCGACGTTTTGTTGAATATTGACGTCAAGGCGGCGCAGCGAAAATACATCAGATTGCTTGGAATCTCGGAATACGACCTTTTCTGGCCAAGAAATTGCTTAAACAAAAACTATAATGTGGAATGGGGTCAAAACCTTTAGTTAATCGGGGTTTATTTACTGATTGTTCAACTGGAATTAAAACAAAGGGACTAATATCAAGTACGTTTTCCACACAAATTAATCAACAGTTTTAAGATATATAATGAATGAATGTAAGAGACGTTTCATAGTTATTTACTTTTGGGAAGAAATACTCGATTTTTTTCCACAAAAATCCAAGAATGTAGATAATTTGTGACTATTGCAATTTTGAAATAAAGAGAAAAGATGAAAACGTTAAAATGACGTTGCGATGAGTTTGTGGTTGCTCCGGATCAATGGATATAGGCAAGTTTGTTTGCTAACCGGGAATAAACAAATGATGTCATCAACTTCAACATTTGCACGTTAAATAAAAGGTATCCTGGTTTACTTTCTGGTGAATGATTTATATTTTTCCCAAGGGAGTAAAAGTAAATGTCTCAATACTTTCCGAACAGCCAGGGGCCAATGATTTCACAATTTTGGTAGAAGGCTTCGTGGACATCATAACCATGCATTCAGTTTTTTCTTATTATGTGTGGGAGTTAAGAAGAAGATTTTTGCAAATTTGTCCCGCCCTTGGCGCCCCGGGAGTGGTAGAGCCATGAATTTCACAATTAGAATTTCTCTTACCATAGAGATGCTTAACACAAAAAAATGGTAACAATTTACCTGGTAGTTTTCAAGAAGAAGTTAAAAATGTAAAATTGTGAACGCACGACGACGAACGAAGACCAATTGCAATAGGTCACCTGAGTGACTCGGGTGACCTAAAAATTGTAAACAATAAAAACAGAAAAAAACGCACTAAAACAAAGAGCACAATTCATTTTTTAAATCTTACATATACCTACATAAGTCCATCAGCGAAAACAATGTCTGTTTAGACTGAATAGACTCGAGAAATTGCTAAGCAATTTAAATAAACATATTGCATTAATCAACCATTGCGCAGAGATCATACCGAATTACCACTTGAATGAATTGTCTCTTCGAGTGTTGTTAATGCATCAGATTTTGCTTATTTGACGCAGATAAAAAATCAGCTGCCAGATTTACCGAAGTCTATGTTTAATTCGATACGTAAAAATTCCACAAACAGGCGATCGTCCCCCCCCCCCCCAAAAAAAAAACATAATTAATGACAATGAAACGAATATCAAAACAAGCTAAAACCATTGTCACAAGTGAAAATGACAACGATTTGAAATATTTAACATCAAAATTGGCACCAATATATCTTGCATGTTTCAAAGATTATCTTCGCACATGTACTGTTGCATAACAAACAAATTGATCTTTGTTAGATTGACCCTTTTAACATGCAGCCAGAATGACTGCTTCAACGAAAGAGTCTCGTTTTCGAAATATGGAATAAAGAACCCAAACCTATAAACTGATTGAATCCCCAACCCCCCTTTAGTATTATTTTTGTAATTGGCTCAAATCTGGGACATAATTAACCCTTATTTTTTACAGTTTATATTTTCCTTTCCAGAAGGATGATTTATGCTAAATTACGTTGAAATTGACTCATTAGTTCTTGAGAGTAAGATTTTTAAAAATGCACCCCCGCCCTTTTTTTTACATTTTCGAGGTTTTCTCTGCTTTTAATACAAACTGGCCTTTTATTTCTGAAATTTATGTTCACCTTCCCATAAGGATGCTTTGTGCCAAATCTGGTTGAAATTGTCCAGGTAGTATTATAGAAGATTTTTAAAATGTGAAAGGTTTACAGACAGATGACGGACAAAATGTAATCAGAAAATTCAGGTCAGGTGAGCTAAAACGCATGCTATTGTGCACGTCAACAACCAAAAGTCCCAAAGAAACGAAAAGTTTACTCACAATATCCAAGTGTTCAGCCGTACGGTCAACAGTGCGAACATTGAACCCGGATACTGAGAATCGTTGAAATTCAAGGTGGCAAATTTAATGGATTTTCAACTTTTCAAATGTTCTTTTGTGGATTTTACTTTTGTGTAAATTGAATGAAGATTGTGTTTCATTATTTGTTAGGACGTCAGTTTGTGTGTAATTGGTATAAAACTACGAATAATTTGCCACCACGTATATTAATGCTGCCACAGAAATTGCTTATATCTCTATATATAGTAATTTTTTTTAGTTAAATGTGCGGACTTTGTTTACTAGTATTTAAGTTTTTATTTTAAAAAGAATGATATATTTATTTGTCATGGAAAAGGAACACGTTATCCAAAAACTTAGACAATTGTCATAATGACGAAGTAACTTGTTAAAAAGGCATACTTTGTCGTATACACGACCCAGTTTATGTCATTATTACGACTTGCATGCATAATCTCGTTATTACAATTTCATATGTACGATATATAATCTCGTTCTTATGAGATAATTATCTCGTTCGTACGACTTTCATATACTATCTAGTACGAACGAATAATTACTTGTAAATACAAATTATAAAAAAAAATAAATCAATCGGTAGCATATTGCTTTTGTAGTGTTCGGATATATGAACGTTAACAAAATCTATTTTTTTTATTGCAGTTATAGAAACAACCCATATGGTGTCGCATATACATGTATCAGTTACAAGTTCCGACAAACATGTTGATCTTGTGAGTTATTTAATCAAAGAAAGTACCCCGACGGTTCAAGATATCACTGAACCAAACTTTGGAGAAAATTTAAACCAGAGACTTGGAAATCGGATTCAAACAAACTGGCAATTGATGCTAATTATCTTAGGTGTACTCTTAGTGCTCACATTTACATATCTAGGAAAGTGTGTCCATCGTCACTGGACATCCAGAAATTTTAAAGTTAGCAACACCAACACAGCCGCTCCTGATATAACACTAAATCAGATTAGCCAAATAGAGACCTTCTACGAACGAGTACAAGACATAGAATACGATGAACCAGAGCGCTATCTCACGGCTGCGATTGACGATATACGTGGACGCGGCACCATTCCAAACCTCGACTCCAGTCTGGCAAAAACGGAACCTATGTTCATTAATGTTGTGGTAGAACAAACTCAAGATACGGCACTTAGTGCAAAAAACGTGATAAAAAAAAATGAGTATGAAAACCAACCGGCCACTGAAGAAACAAATGATCTGTATATTACTCCTTGTATGTAACTTAAAAAAGGACTTGTCCAATCATATATGACATTAATTCGTTTGTTAATTTGTAGACTAGTTTGTCAAATCATGGGATATATAAGTAGATTTTCTGCTCAAAAAGTTAAAGCATCATTTAACCACTACATATTTTGTTAATCATCGCATAGAGGAAATGTTTCTCAGTAGATACCCTTCTCACAATTTTGTTTGATCAAAGAGTAATCTTTATAGAGAGTGTAAATTTTGAAATATTACCTTTAAGTTGGTTTTCTAGTTGATAGGAAACAAACTTAAATAACCTATTTCGAAAAATCAGTTATTATCTTTTTACTTTACGGTTTTAGGTGTTACACAGGAAAACTTTATTCACAGTTTAACCCTCCTTGTAAAAGGAGTCGCTTTTCCCTAAAAATGATACAAATATATAGTTGCATCCTCACCACCAAAACAAAACTGAAGAGAGGTCGCATGATTTGAAGAAAAGAATTGCATCCTCAAAAAAGGACAAAACCACCTTTAACCATAATTGATTTCCGTATGAAGGGTCTATAACTTATTTAGTTTACTTGACGTATGACCATCACCTCCATCTTTCGATATATAATATATAAACAAAACAAGACATGGTATATGTTGCTCTTTGCCACCAGCGTGACTTTAATTGTTACATAACATTGTAACACATTGCGTAAAATTATATAAAATAATATTACGTAATACAACAAACTGAAATTTAATTGAATTATGTCACAATTATGCATTTGCTATTAATATGATGTAATTATAATAAATTTCCGAATAGTATTTAAAATCATATACAAATATGAATTTTATTAATTGGCTGTATTTAGAAACTGAAATCAAAATTGGTTACGTAATATCGTCAAACAAATTCCTTGTGGTCTGAAAACGCGCTAATATATAAAATAAATGTACGTATACATTAAAATACACGCATAAAAAGAAGAAAAGAAAACATATGAAGAAAATAATATAAAAAAAATCAACACTGAAAAAGAGGAGGGGAGGTGGTGAATTTTTAAAGAAATGGTCCGAAATTATTTAAATATTTTATAGACGTACAATGAATATGAATATAGTATGACATCACAATGGTCATTATGGTCAGTGTTAAACCTGTTTTAGTTAATTATATATCACATGGTCAATTCTATTTTCGATTTCTCAATTTCATTGGTCCTTGACATTCCCTCTCTTTGTTTTGTCCTTTTTGATCTGATCTTCCAACTGACCAGATGTGTTTGTATTAGATACTGAATTAAATTAAATCTATAGACTGTAGGTAATTGTTTTATATTTTATGCTATTTATATTACTGCTTATTAATGGAGAATATTATATTTTCTAAATAAGTAAATTATATAGTGATATGTAAATCTATTTAAGTGTAAATTATCATGAGTGAAAACTTGACGTTTGGGCAATGCTCATAACAGTTATTTTACCTGCTTTAAGCCAGATCAACTAAATGTAGTTTTAAGAGTATTGATACCATACCTGATGAATCTATAAGGATCATGCAGATGCAGATCAAAGCTTTCTGTCACACATAGGTGTATATATATATATATATATATATATATATATATATATATATATATATATATATATATATATATATATAAATCCAAGAAAAACCTCAGTGGTTGGTGAAATATATATAACTTATATTGTTAGTATGGAAAAACATCTGAAGAAAATGAAAGCGCTTATGTTTTACTCGATCTTTGTGTTTTCGTTTATTTATATATATATATATATATATATATACATTTTGTGTGTGTATATATATATATATATATATATATATATATATATATATATATATATATATATATATATATATATATATATATATATATATACATTAATAGTCATGTAATAAATATCTAATTTAGAATTACAGATAACAGTTAGCACTGCGATAAGGGGAATAACTCTTGATTGTAAACTGTGCTTGGCAATATCATGAAATGGATGTTTGGAATCTTATACATTGCAATGATATATTATGTGTGATCTATTTTATTTAATGATGTGATATTGATGAATTCCTTATTGTGATACATGTATTGTTTAATATTTCAGAGCTAATAAAGTAATAGATATATCACCGAAAACCCTACGTTGGATTTGTTGTCTTCATATATCTACAATAACACCACCATTACAATAATAATATTATTACTTATTAGGTTAGTTACTGACTCACTACTGAAATATATTGGTTTGATCAATCTCATAGATGGCGAGGCGAAGCCGAGCTGTCAAGGAGATTGATCAACCCAATATATTTCAGTAGTGAGTCAGTAACTAACCTAATAAGTGTTTTGTTTTCCCGAGGACTATCAAGCGACATATTTATTCACAAATAGCGAAGACCTACGCAAAGCCATGTACAAGATGCCTAACATCTCGTCCAATTTAACTCATTTAAACTCTTCAAAATTATCAATCTCACCTTTCAAGTACTCTAAAAATCTTTGCTTCACTCATGTTTACTTACAAAGTTTTGTTGCTTTTTAATTTTAAACGTGTTCTCCTTTCCTCTGCAGAGATTTGAGCGAATTTCGGCGCTGCCATTTTGTTTTGGTCTAGACACAACAATGTGACGCCAATATTCAAAAGGCAACTACTCTAATTTTAAAGAATTTCAAAGGGCAACTACTTTAAATACTTTAAGAACTTACGGCATGCGGTTTCTTTATTAAATACTATGAAATGTCGAAATGAGTACGCGAAGCGTAGGCCAATGACGGCCATTTTGCCTAATATTAGTTCCCACCGAACTCACATAGAGATATATGAGGCAATCACGTGCTATGTTTAAACCAATGAAAGTGTCTCATTTCAGTCCGAGGGAAAACAATATATTATTCTATACACCGCCAATAAAATTTCCCTATTTTAGAACACTCGCAAAATATCAAATGGTTTCATATAACAAATAATGGGAGAATGGCATTAATGTAAAGAAAATACTGACCAGAGTCATGCAGAATTACAACGAAATAACCTAAAGAGGTATAGAGCACTTAAAATGCGATTTTGCCTCATAATAAGCGCTTTTGCAAACATCAGGCATTTTCAATATAATATATATAATATACAATATTTAGTTTAAATATATTCAAAGAAACGCAAATATACACAATTACCATGTTAAAAGAGTCTTAAGGGGGAACAGGACGTTGCAGTGAAAAATTATTTGTCAATTTTTTTGCTTTCTTTAATACATTTACATTAAGATGTCCACTACAACATATATCATTTTCATGACTGCTTTCTTACCTTGCAAGGGAGATATTTTGATAGGAATTATCCCCCTTTTCTGGCATTATGAATTTTTTCAACAATTTCAATTTTCTGCAATAATTATTTTATTTGAAGGAATTTGTTCGCAAATCATATTCATCAACTTTCTTGGCATTTAAGAGCGATACTACAATAGGAATCACCCCTACCCCCTTTTCTGGAATTATGACCTTTTGTGACAAAGTCTGTTTGGAACCAAAAAAAAATATTGGATTATTTAGATTTATCAATTATCATGAACAGATCATTATCAGAATATATATCTGATTATATTAACCGCTTATGATTTTGTATATTTACATTTCTAAAATTAAAAATGTTTAATTTCCACCAGCTCATGTTTTGACATAGACTACTTTAGAGCCTTTAGTACGGGACAAATATCTGTCAAATCCTGTATGACGTCATAATGAATAAATGACATCATAGGATCATACATTTAAATCAACTATGACGTCATAATAGAGTTACCACATCAAAGCATCATTGCAATGATAGTCACGTGATACGTGTCCTGTGTCCCCTTAATTGTCTTACACAAAATCATTAAAATTTTCAGGTTTTGTTAGGGACTAGACTTTGACACGTGCGTGCACGGGTTGAAATTGCATGTGATATCGGAAATTTACGAAATAGATACATCGACATACCGTATTGTTGACATTTACATAACCAAGCTTTAGGCCTACAATAATGCTATTAATAATTTCACTATACTCTGCTTAGTTAGAATAATCTAACTGTGTCTCGGGACAGGCCTTAAACACAGTTAATATGCCTCCCATTTACCCGTAATGTAGCACAAAATTGCAGAATGGCTCCGAAACGATTTTGGAGAAAATTAATGAAGCTGCATTGAAAATATTAAATTATTCATAACAAACCATTTTGAGGCTGTAAATACCTTTTATTTGAAAATTTAATTCATATTAATGAAGAATTCAATACTTTTTCACCAACTTTTTTTTTCACACCATGTTGACATTCGGAACTCTCGGGATTTTTCTTATTAAATGCACTGAGTTAGAGTTATCTCCCGTATTTTCTTTGATGAACAGAGTTTATCCATGCAAATGTGATATTGTGGAAACATCAACTAAAGAGCCTCCCGTTATTAGCGTAAATGTAATGCGCATGCGTAAGATTGTAAAATCCATATAATCCAGGTGATTTCCGGATTTTTTAAAGGAAGTTTTGTTTATTATCAATTAGCGAAGCTTGATTGAGGAAAAACAAAAACAAATTGGTAATCTTCAAGTACCAATGATGTTTAAATTATATAAAACAAAAGATAGAACTTCTCCGATTTCTCGGTATTAAAGCCCAAAAATTCGAGTCTATCATTTTAATATAGTAGTATAGATATATAGGAAAATAGTAAGTATGCAATAAAGAGTTGGATATTTGACTATTCGAACCTCTTTAAACCAAAGAAATCCGACTAAAATTATGCTCTACAGGTATTGTAGTACACATTTACATTGAATTAATTTTGGTTTAATGTGGTCTTTGTACTGAAAATTAAACAAATATTTCAATTAGTGATTTCTAATACAATCATGTATATAGCCACATATATTAAAAGACATCCGATAGAATTGTTATATGCGTGGCCTAGTAGTAACGCATAGGTCTTTTTGATTTAGCGGTCGCTGGATCGATTCTACCAAGTAGTAAATATTTTTTTCTTTTCACTTAAAGCAATATAAGAATAGAGAGTTTAAATACCATGTACATGTATCTAATTTCTGGATTTTTTTTTCAAATTTACTTTTTTAATTCTGGGTATAAGCACACTCAATATAAACAGATCTCTTCAATAACAATATACTCTATTTCCACTTACATTCATTGCATTTTGCTGGAAGTCAGAATATCAACTGACTTTATACACAGAGTTCTATAATATTTATTTCTCAATGCAGGTTTCCTGATTTTATGACAAATCAGTGGTTACAGCATCGTTATAAAATCAGTACCTATGTTTCGAAAATCGTATTGCAACAGGTACCAGAATCTATTTTTAGTAACAGGTACTTTCCGTTCAAACACGGGTGTAGGCGAAATAGTGGGAAAAGGTGCTATACAGTACCCGCAACATTATTTTTAACAATCCTATCCTATCGTATCGTGTATCAATCATATCGTATCGTGTGTGTATACTGTTCTATCGTGCGCTAATGCTATCGTATCGTGCGTGTATACTGTTCTATCGTGCGCTAATCCTATCCTATCGTGCGTTAATGCTATCAGGTTTATGATTCAATTTTAACTGTTTTTCCGTTTATCCTATCGTGTTAATCGTTTCATGCCTTTTCATAAGCAAGTAAATTTATTTCAACGTTGCAAATCGTTCAGTGTGCCGTATAAGAAAATTTTTCGAACAAGAATTGTAAAATCCTATCCAGCATTCTATCATGATACTACTTTCTTAATTTTTTAGATCAGAATTAACCAATATTGCATGTAAATCATATCTGTAAGCATTGGAAATAAAAAACAATAATGTAAACTATTGAAGTTCTTGGGAACAAGGTAACATATTTACCTGTATATCGAATATATTTAATCGTACGCGAAGTGTATACCTGTGTAAACATTAGCTCTTATGCAATGTAATTCGTTTTTATCATATTTTACAGAAACAAAAGTATTTATAATATAATTTATATTTAATCTAAACCTGAGTTGTATTTTAATTGAACCCGTTATTTTCCGTGTGATATTTGATACTGGGCTGAAATGTTCTAGGCAATCGGCTATGGTGTGTGGTAATGAAAACAATGTTAACAAATCGTACGCGGAATGTATATCTGCGTTAATATTTATTTAACTTGTATGTTATATAATTCGTTTTTAATGCATCATTTTCTTATACAGAAAGAAATGTATTTATGATAGATTTTATTTTTACTTTAAACAAGAGTTGGATTTTTATAATTGAACCCGCTATTTTCTGTGTGATTTGATCTCGGGCTGCAATATTCCCGGCGATCGGCTAGGGTGTTTGGTAATGAAAGCAATGTTAACAATACAGAAAATTTTAATATTGGTCATTTAAGCTCATAATTTTTGTTAAAAAAACTTAACTGGTCATTTTTATATATTCTATAAATGATGCAGCGATGATTAACAACTCAGCAATTGTTACTAAATAGAAATTCCACGTAAATTTTTATTGGTACGTGTTCTTTCCCAACTTATGACATTATCAGGTTATTCATGAAGATCGTTTAAAGCGATTATACGTTTATCATGAACATCGTTTATCCTTTCCTATCGTGTATCAATCCTATCGTATCGTGCGTGTATACTGTTCTATCGTGCGTTAATGCTATCGTATCGTGCGTATATACTGTTTTATCGTGCATGAATCCTATCCTATCGTGCATGAATCCTATCCTATCGTTTATCTTGTAAAAAATAACGTTGCAGGTACTGTACCTCTTTGGTTTTAAATGCTGCGATACACGTTACAGAACATGTTGCTATCTAGAGGAAGGAAGTCAAAATTTTCATAAATGTGTAAAGAAAATTTAACACCAATTGCTAATATAAACTGCAAGTTAAAACATTTCGTACATTGTATGAAATGCCATATCTTTAAAGAAAACAACATCGGTCAGACTAGCAAATTTAATGCACGTGTAAGAGTCAATGAACAACAATTTCGTAACCCCTTTTGAAAATGCATGTATCAATGCTTTTTTCATTGCAATAATTGCTACATCAGCTATGTGAGGCCTGGTTACTTGCATTGAACTGTGTTGCTCAATATTTATGAAGTCTGCTAGAAGCTATACATTCTATAGAACTGTAGTAAAACCTTTCAGGCACTCTTAGTTTCATTGAGAGTCTTGGCAATTACTGTTGTTTTATGGTGTTTTGGCTAAGATAATACAGGTGATTTTAAGTCAGCTTGGGTACCGTTATAACAACAGTGATATACTAACGCATGCCTAGTCAACCATTTTGTTAATTGTAGTTAAAACATATACCAATTTGTAGTCTAACGATACATGTCAACACACTCAATATATGTAAACGGTTTTCTGTTTAATCTATTTGATTAAAAATTGTGTCATATTTGATAGATAAATTAATGTTTTTCTATTTAGAACAAACAAAGATATATTTACGCAATTCAAAAAGATGGTTAGAAAAATGAGTCACATTGGACACATTGCTCACCTGAACAATAGTTCCCATATCATTTCAAAAAGTTTAAATATTAAACTTTTAATATTATATTATAACTATTGTATTCCAAGATTTGACAAATTATTAAACAACATATAAAAAGATGCCTACTTTTTTAGACATCATATCTAAAATATCTAAGATATATCAAGATCGAAGATATATTAACTGGCCAATCTTATTATCATAGGCCTCAACGTACTACAGATAACAAAATTGTAAAACGAACTATACATAATTATAAAAAGTTAAGGAAGGAGTCTTCTCGTTATCAGACATCCTTCTTATATAAAGAAATTCATAAAATTTTGACACAGTCAAACAGATCATATAATCAAATCATTCTATCAGTTAAATCAAAATTGACCTTCTTGTTTTTCGCATCTAGGTAAGGTCAAGGTCACTTCCATTTTCCTAAACTTATGAGATGATAAAAATACATGTAGCTATCTTCAGTTATGTAGACATCAGTTTAAGATATGAAGTTTTTTATTCTTCAATGAAATGATAGAATATCAGAATGTCTATCAGTTATACTTCTAAATTGGAATTAATATTTAAACTAAAATTAATATTGCTTAGCCCGAATTACCTCTAATTCTCTTAAATTTTGAAGATATTTTGATTATTTTTTATACTTCCAATATTAAAATATTTCTGATTTTTACATATTATGAAGACCTTACATAAAAATATAAAAAAACTAAAAAAGTTAATATATTGGCCATTTAAAAAGAGAGAAAATCCGACTTAAGTGACTTTTTTACACAAATCAATTTATGGATTTAGCGCCTAAAAAAGCTAATAAAAATGTAAATTGATAGGCAAATTATATTTTAAAAACATATTCTGAAATCAAAGAACCATATCATTAGTTTACATTAGTTGAAAAAATCCGACATTAATGTTATTGTTTTTAAAATGCTAAATAGACTTATGAATCTACAGCAATTCTGAATTGCAAAAGCATGTGATATTTTCCTACGCAAATATAGGCCTTGTTAGATTCTAAACTTTGATTAAATTTCTATGCCAAGTTGTATGATTGTAAACAATAAAGAAAAATATGATATTTTAATTTCTTTCCATCCTGATTTAATGACCATTTAATCAAATTTACTTTTGGCAAGTCGAAAACCAGAAAAGACTCCTTCCTTAAAGAAAGTCACTGTGACCTTGATTTGAGGATATGAAGATAGTAATTTCACAAATTGTAGCATTGTAGTTCTTGAGAAAACGATCTTTAAACAATTTTCCTATATATTTCTATGTGAAACTTTGAATCTCGCTTGGGCCCCCCAGAATTGGTCCGGGGTCACCGTTTTTACCATTTAAAAACTACACATCTTAGGATGTTTGTATATTTCGTTAAACTTTGAACCCCTGTTGGGGCCCCAGTATTGGTCCGGGGGTCGCGATTTTTACAATTTATAATCTTCACTATATTTTCAAGCTATGGTGAAAATATTGACTTTTCTGGTGCAGTGGTTTGTGAGAAGAATATTTTTTAAGACACAAACCTTTTTTGATAATTATCTCCCTTTTAAAAGGGTTTCTTCCTTTTTTTAACAGTTTAGAATCCCCATCCAATAAGGATGCTTTGTATGGTCCCTTGGTCCTAGGGAAGAAGTCAAAAATGTAAAAAGTTTACAGACGGACGGACAATAGGCGATCAGAAAAACGCACTTGAACCTTCGGTTCAGATGAGCTAAAACATCCTTAAATGTCAATGGGCACACACATACAAAAACTTCATCAAAATGTTAATGATAATAAAGTGTAATGACAAAGCTTGCAGAAATTGATAACTTATACTCCTGTCATAGTTTATTTCCTAAACATAAAACCTTTAAACTACGAAAAAAAAACACGCACAAAAATACTGGTAATGTTATCTAGAGTAATAACAAGTAATCATGATTACAAGAATAAAAAGTAATCTAATGTAATAGTTTACTTCTACATGTAAAATCGAATTTACTTAGCGTGTAATCGATTACTTTAAAAATCCAAAGTAATTTCAATTTGATAGTTACTTTTGAAAATAATCGACCCCATCCGTACCATTGAAGTTTAATTGACAAACTCGCAGTGTACAACATATTTACTGAAGTCTCACTTTCCATAACGTCAGACCACTTGCCTGTATTTGCAGAATTAGATCTCAAATGTACTCACCATTATTTAGTCCGCCCCAACTTACAGCTCTCAGCATGGCACAAAGCAACATCTGATGACATTGTACAATACAAAGAGCATCTCGAAACCCACCATAAAACTGATGGAGCGTGAAATCTATACTCCTGCTGATACCGAGGTATTCCTTAGTGATCTTGTCAATATTCTTTTAGATTCTGCTATGGTTGCTATACCTCATTCTGGTTTCAATCCATACACTCGTCCGGGCTGGATTAGAGATGTTAAAGAAAAACGACTGCGTCAAATCTGGATCTCGGACGGTAGGCCTAGGGGGATGATACACGAATCATATCGCAATTATAAACGCACCAAAAGACACTTTCGGACTGTCCTAGACACGGAATACAAGAACCACGTGAAAGACGTATATCCCGACTTGGACACAGCAGCCGAGTGTGACATACGCCTATTCTGGAAACTGGTGAAAAAGCAGAAAAAGAGAACCTCACGCACGTATCCAGATTTTCACGATGGTGCTATTTTCAAAGACCCTGAAGGTGTAGCTGAAGCCTTCGCAATGCACTACGAAAAATATACACCCCCTCCGAAGATGACACCTTTGATGAACACTTCCGCCATTTCATCGAAAGCAAGTATAGACACATAGAGGAAGAGTGTACTAAAGTTTCTGGAAATATCCCCGGCGGGCCAATAACTAAAGATGATCTCTCGCCTGTTGTTAACAACCTGAAGAGAAGAAAATCCCCAGGCCCGGATAGGATAACATACGAACATATCATCTTTGGGGGGGGGGGGAAGAAAGTACTTAGATGCATTGTTAAACTGTTTAATGCAATCATTTTACATGAGAACAACACCTCCAATATGGAACCACGGGCTCATAGTTCCTTTGTATAAGGAAGGGGGATGACAAACAAAAGACTTCTACAAATAGCTACAGACCAGTTGAACTGCTCTCTTGTTTTCCTAAAACGTTTGAAAATGTTCTTAATAGTAGAATATCAAAGTATGTTTTAGATAGTCAATGCTTTCCAAACAAACAACAACAAGGTTAGGTTGTTTAACCGCATCGTTCAACTTGCAAGAGACTGTTTACTATAATTTAGATCAGGGGAGTAATGTTTTTGTAGGTTTTTTAGATAGCTCAAAAGCATTTGACACTGTCTGGACACTGGTCTCCTCTTCGAGTTGTACAACTTCGGTGTTACTGGCAAGCTTTGGACAATTATTAATGACTGTCACAGTGATACATCTAGTTCTATTGTTGTTAACCAAACTCAGTCAAGATGGTTTAATGTTTTGCAAGGCGTACGACAATGTGGAGTGTTGTCCACATTTTTGTACTTAGTATTTATTAATGATTTAGTTGATAGCATAGAGCAACTTTACACATGTACAAAGTTACTAATCTTTATATGTAACTTTCCTTCACTGGCTGATGACATATCATTGATTGCTTTAACACCACACTCTCTACAGAATATGTTGGTTGTAGAAAATACTTATTCCAGAAGACGGCGATTTAAATTTTAATGCCAACAAATCCAGTATTCTGCAGTTCCGTTCGAAAGGAAATCAGCTTAACGAAGGTAACATATGGACTCTAGGCGACACTCCTGTACCATGTTTAGACTCTTGCACCCACCTAGGCATAATCATCAACAGTAACTGTTCTCTGTCAGAACGGATAAAATTTGCCTGCAGAAAGGATAGGAACTCAGTCTATGCCCTCACAGATATTGGATCCCCGTATATTAATCCTTTAACGTTAGCCAGTTTATACAAATCCGTTGTCCTTCCATCTGTTTTGTACGGCTGCGAACTCTGGAATAATCCTACCGCCGCTAATTGCCAACGCCTTCAAGTTTTCGAGCACTCTATCTGTAAATCGGCTCAGAATCTCCCAAGTCGAACAAGATCCGACATGTGTGAAAGCTTTCGCAATATCCTTCCTATTTCTACAGAAATAGATACAAGAAAACTTCTGTTTTTTTGAACGACTGTGCTGGATGTCCTATCAAACTCTTCCAAAGCAAATTTTTCTTGTAAGACTGTTTTCCTACTTTGAGGGATTGGGGAAGAGCCAACGCGGATTCATTCCAGATGTCATAAATTTAATGAATACTTACGATCTCCTGACTTACCTGTATCAGTGGGTTGAGAGCGGTTCCTTTTCATTCAAACTATCCTGGAAAAACATTGTAAGATCTACAGCCATCAGAGTTCACAAAGACCTGCGACAGTACCGGATGTCTAATGACATAGACTTTTCTCGATTTCTGGCAGTCTTTAGTGAACATGATCCTTCTAATTTCTGGCGAGCACCGAAGAACTGCTACGAGATCCGGTTGTGGAAACTTATCTGTAAACTTGTGACCGATCGTCCTCAGAGTTCTCTGAATGTTTGTCATCTGTGTGGTGCACCTTTCTTTAACCTAGCAGCACATGTTGCATGTTCTTGTGCAATAACCATTGACAGTCGAAACAATTGGTGGGCTGATATTATAAATAACTTTACCATCTATCTGTCCGCAGAACTATGTACCCTCCCTGACGACGACTTGCTCCTTATCCTCTTGGTTCGGCAACCAAACACGGAACTGGACGCTTATGCCACCGAGACTTTCGGTATCAAGAACTTTAAGCTGATACAAGTTACTTCTGCCCAGTATAATCAGCTCATGTGCCGTCTTCATGATGTACCGAATAGGGTCAATTAGTAAACTCTATGTCGTGACCTGATGTATATGAATACAACATTCGTTAACGATCATTTTGTGTGTTTATGTCCTTTTTTTACTTTTTTTCTTCACTTTCTGTGTAATTGCTAATTTTTATGGTTAAATTAATTGTATTCATTTGAAATTATCTCAGTCACGAGGAAATAAAGTATGAATGGCAAAACTTACTTTCATGCTGACCTAAATAATTGGTACCTTTATTCTTTAGAATGTGCTCCTCCTGTCAGGATTTATAACAACAATGTATTTCGCCCTTATTTTAAAGGTTAATTTAACAATACCATTATGGTAAGATCCGCTTTTAATACATAGATAATGTCGGTAAGATGAGGACAAAATCAGTAAAGCCGCAAAGAGAATTTATAACAGAAAGATTTAAAGTTTATATTATGTCTTTCTTGTCAGTGTAAGATACACAAAAGAAAATTAACTCAGTGTAGAGTTTGGTGATTAGAGATCGATTGAAGCCATGTTTTTAAGATTTAGCAATACAAAACTTAGCAGAAAGACCTTCTTTCATTAACATGAAAATAACCGTAACTTTGCTTTTCAAATTACTTCAGCTCTTTACAGAAAACCTAACTGCGGACTAACTACTGCCAAAGAAATCTTTAAATTCTAGTATTGAAAAGTCACTCTAGAGCGACGTCGTGTACATGGTTGATTTATTAAATTTTAATTACAGGACATTCAATAGTGAAATCAATTTGGAGAAAATAAAATTGATTGCTAAATGAAATTGCTTATATACCAACTGTAAAAGATTACAGTGCATATCTTCATGTTTATAAAGGAAAATGCAATTATATTATTGTAGAAAGAAAGAATACAAACCATTAAACACCATATATTTATTCACAAAATTACAAACAATGTATATAACAAAAGTCGTTTATTAAGCGTATTTAAAACCAGACATATAACATGTAATTTGAAAAAATAATGAGAATTCATGGTATGTCACGATCACAGATACCATTCATGAATAACGCAGCAATTATTGTTTTACGTATTTCAGAGCTTTAAACATAATGTCATCAGGACACAATTTTTCTAAACATCAATTTTCATTGGGGATAATAAAGGCAACTGTGTATCTTTGTAATTACAATCAATCAGTTATTACAATAGCCTTCAATAAACGTCAAATAAATCTATTTAACATGATTATAATGCAATTTTATATCACTCGAAAACATGTTTTGAAGTACTAATCAATTCCGAACATTATGTAATGTCACAAAGAAGCTTTTTTAAATAGACAGAAAAAAACCCAATTGCTGCTCTATTTACTGGAATGTCTCTATGACGGATATTTTAAAATAATTTATTATTATGTAGCACAAACAACACACAGAAGATAATGTTATTATGTGTTAAATTAACAATGCTACAAGAAAGCAAGAAAGTGAAATGTATATATTCTGTCTGTAAGACTTATTTTTTTTTATCTATTATGCTTATGAATTAGGGCATATATAAAAAGGTAATTATATGTATACAGTGCAAGTCAAATTTCATGGAAAAGATTTCTTGTGTATTCATAGGAAATATATTATTTTTCCTATTTTGGTAAATACAAAACCCAGCATGATATCGAACCTAGTGTCAGCGGTTTTTTTCTTTTTTTACAAACAGCCACTTCATTCCTAAAAATTCCTATAAATTCTTAATGTATAACATTACTAAGTATCATTTTTGACAGAATATGTTACACCTAAGAATGGAATCATTATTTTTTTTTAAATATAATTCTTGTAACTAGCGGTGTGTGAATTCAAATTGAGTAACTGTGGATTCATTTAAATTCATGGGGGCCAATTTTCGTGAATTGTGGGTTTTTGCTAATTTTTGGGGATGTAATTTATTCGATGCGTCGGTTTTCAGTTTCAGTACAAAAGTTATTGTCGAGGATGTTTATTCGTAGGGGAGGATTACCCAAAATTGAGCCACCATGAATTCTACTTATTTTTACAGTTTTTGATTAAAGCAAATATTCACATTTTTATTCTAACTTCATGCTTTGTCTGCAATGTGAATTATACCTCATAATTACTGTATATTTCTAGAGCCATTGTTATAGCCACAAGCGTGAACTTTGAATTTAGCTTGTGACGTTTAACTAGAACAGCGTTCAACTTTTGTGACGTCTTAACTAAACTCATCATTTAACCTTTCAATACCCCTTGTATCTACAGCAGCTTTCCACTTTACTTGCAAAAACTATATAGAATATATATATATATATATATATATATATATATATATATATATATATATATATATATATATATATATATAATTGTACTATTTTATTATAACAAAATGAAATCCTAATGTCAAGCAATCGTCGTTTAGTTATACTAACAATTCTTGCCCCACCGTCACCAAATTTTCTTATCTCAGGCTCAAATCTGAGATTTTATTTCAGATATACGGAAGAGCCATTGTATTTTACTGCCCTCTGACATTGTGGACAATTTTCGATTTATAACCTCAACATATATATCTATACATATAAACAAGAAAATAAATGTTTTATATTATCACCTTCTTCGACTGTATATTTGACAATCATTTAATTTATCGATCAACACCTATTTAACATTGAACAGTGTCTGTTAACTGACATAATAAAAATAAGTTATATTTTTTTTTACATTAATATGTAAAAAAAAATCACAACTAAACAGCAACAACAGGTGGGAATTCTTGTGTATCCCCTTTTTGAAATAGGTTTTTGACCCAGTTTCCCTTGCTATGAAAATAAGTTTTGAATCCTGAAGTCTTAGTATGAACGGATATTGCATCTTCATTAAGAGCATTCATTTCCTCATCATCTTTGTTTTTAGAAGTTCCTAGTCGAAAAAAACTTTTGAATCTTGAAGTTTGGGGACGAACAAATGTTGTGTTGTGATGATTTATTTGATCATTTTCCATTTTTTTGGAAGTTTCTGTAAGCAATATAAACAACTATTTACATTAGCAAACATTTCGCTGAATTTTTTTATACGAAAAAACCACCATATAAGTTGTTTCTCATTTTCTTCAAGGGCCGTATGTTTATTAAAGCCAATTAATGTATAGTGTTTATCACCTGACTACCCGAATTGAGTACTGCAATTTTATTTTTAAAAGAAGTTCGTTAAAAACCATTTTACATTTTCTTTAATAAATATCAATTTTAAAATTAAATTATATCAATATAGTTCATTTTGTTAAGAGTTATTGGATATTTCTGGTAAATTTATATCACTTTAAGTTTTAAGAGAAATTAAATTCAAATTGAAGTTTGAAAACTATTTTAGTACAGGTAGATAATGTTAAAGATCTGCTATTTACACTTAGCTTGATTCTATGTGTAGCTCTTTATTTGACCAAGCCTTATAAGCTTTTGATCATGTTTTTTGCCATGTAAATTCGATATACATTTAGTGGTTTTAAATAAATGGCAAGTTAAAATGAGAATGCAGACATACAAAAAAACTTAATGGACATATTATTATTAAAAAAGATATTGAGTACAGTATATATGTGTGGTTATACATAATATACAAAAATATGTGCCCTATTTACCGATTTAAATAACTCATACGACAAAATCTACTAATAACCATCATAAAACAAAACAAGAAACTCATGAGCGACATCACTCGAAATTAATTTTTTCAAAATGCCGTGTGTAAAAACTCTAGAAGAATCCAATTGCATCCATAGCTTAAGAGTCAGCACGAAACAAATATTTGAATCTGTAGCAAGCTAGAAAGAATTTCTAATATGCACTGAACATAAACCCCAATTCTTCATGAGATAATTAAAAAATTTTAAATTATTAATGTATGACCAGCCTTTAAAGGGGCTTGGTCACGATTTGATCAAATTCTATTTTTCTATTTTTATTATTTACAATGCTTTAGGAATGTACTTCTAATGATCAAATTAAATTTGAGAGCCTGTCCTGAAGTTTTAAGCAAGATACAGAACTCACAATTCTTTGTCATGTAAACAAGACCCGTGCCCTGTTTTTCTTTACATAGGTCAATTTACCAATGAAATATCTTTTTTAAGCTGATTTGTCTATTATCTTATTCATTTCAAGCATTAAAAAACAGTTCCTTACGTTTAAAACATTCATTTTAGGTATAGAAATGGAATTTTCACTTCAACATTCAAAATATCTTTCAGGAGAGAACATAAATAGGCATTATGCCTGCTGTTCAATCCATTTAAATGTATCTGTATACTTGAATAAATTACTTCTTAAATTAAAAATTAACATTCAAAATGTAAACAAAAGCTTTGTTTACATAGCAATGAACTGCACGCTCTGTAACTCGCTTATAACTCAACAAATGACACTCAAATTTTGGATGATTATAAAAAATGCCTCACTGAAGCTTTGTAAACATTAAAATCAGAAAAATATTTTTTGACCAAAATCGTGACCATGTCCCTTTAAACCTAATTCTTGGATTATAAGGATGTCTTGTAATATTAAAAACTGCAGTATTGTTGCTAATGACAAAAACATTTGAACCCCCCCCCCCCCCCCCCCAAATTGATCATGTGTGAAACTTGAATTTTCTTCTTGGATTCACAAATGGTTTTATCAATGTATTAAAAGTTAAACTATACATGTATCAGATTGCTGGAAAGGTTGTTGCACATTTTTTCCATTCTTACCTTTGGTTTTGTGCATTTTGTACTTGAAGAATATGATGATAATCAATAACACAATAACTGATACAGCTACGTAACGCCATGCATCTGACTGGTTTGTTTTAATGTCCCTGAAATTATCAAAAATGATTAGATAAATAAAAAAAAACCCAAAATAGGATAAGATAAGACAATATATATTTTTATCAAAATCTAAAATTTTGAGTCAATAAATAGGCTATCTCTATTGTTTTTGCGTCTTTTAATTACCCTTCATTAGTGTAAGTTGAGTTTGTCGACTGAGTAGTTATTACAGTTTTACTGGATGATTCAGTCCTTGACGTGATAAGACTTGTAGCTTTTGTCGGTAAGTAAAGGCAACTGTCAGGATCACCTAATTTAAAATAATTAAAAATGTTTAAATACACATATCAATATTCCCCTCTCTCTCTCTCTCTCTCTCTCTCTCTCTCACACACACACACACACACACACACACACACACACACACACACACACGATAAAAAGTGTTCTACTCACAAAAAAAGACGTCGGAAGAGTTGTAAATGGGCTCTTTGGAAGAAGAATTGCACAGCGTAGATGTGTCCATTTGGATCACATGTCCTACTTCATCATACGCAACACAATAGTCTTTATAGCCCATGTAAAACAAAATATGATATGTTTTAACAATGTAATCACTTTCAAAAAGAAAATCCTCAATCAACAGGCCCTTAGGCCACAAGTCTTGTTTGTTTTAAGGCCTAACGACATCAACAATCCAGGCTACAATTAACATTGCACAGCACACCCTCTGATCATATAGTCAATAATATATGCTCTTGCAAATAAACTTTATTTAGTATGGTAACAAGATTTTTATGCAAAGAATGGTCGGCAAGTTGGTAGTGGAATAAAATATTTAGAGAGAAAGCGAAAAATGAAAAGAAAAACAAGAACACGATGGAGAGCGAAGTAGGACAAATTTATATTCGGAGCTTTTTTGAGTAGTGGACTCGTAGGAGGGAAGTTAATCTTCACATGGAAACTAGATTTTGCAAATGTTTGGCAAATTGTCACACACACACACACACACACACACACACACACGTTGTAGTTGTTCGATATGGATTCTCCTGATATGAAAAAAATGGCGTATAAGTAAATGACCCCACTGTCATAAATTGATAATACCATCAACTATCGAAGGGCTTATGTACCAAAGTAGTATTTTCGATATTTTATTTTATCTATTTAATAATCAGGTGTAAAAGTTTGAATTTATATATATATATTGTTTACATTATTCAAGTCGTTAATATTATTACATAAACATAATATCATGCGACCGAATTTTATAAACAAACTTGCTGTCATTCTCTTTATTCATGATGTTTTTCACAATTTCTGTTCTCTTGCAAATGGGCTATTCCCAAAAACGTGACTCGTTTACACAAATAACTATGCATTTCAAACAATGAAACTGCTATTTTATTGTATAACCCCAAAACTCCACTTACACAATCTTTCGCATTAGTTACAATTTCCTTTAAACTGCTTATAATACTTACACATTTTGTTTGTTTTCGTTTTTCTTTCAACATAAAGCGTTTGGCACATGACATAGCTTGATATAGCTTGAAATTCCCTAATGTTTTTAAGGAATGAATTTAATTTTGACGTATGTTATACGATATAACATAACTTGGGGCAGTTTACGCTTTATAAACCGCGAATCCGAAGCGGTTTATAAAAAAGCGTAAACTGCCCCAAGTTATGTTATATCGATTAACATACGTCAAAATTAAATTTATTCCTTATAATTTAATACATTAAACAAAACTAACTCTCCGTACCATTTTCATGCTTTTGGTTTAACCGAAAATGACATTTTAAACTACCCGCGCATTAGTACAACATCCTAAGTAACAGGTGACCCAGATTAGAACGAAGCTAGGGGTGGCGGCCATATTTGAATTTGGTGTTTGGACGCTGGTTCACGACTTCACAGTTTACTTCTCAAATTTAAAGGGACAGTTGTTAAAAGTTGAATTAGACATAAATTCAGAACAGAGGAATTGTGAAGATTGCAGAGGCAGGCCTCTTAGGGCCGTGAATGCAGCACACGAGGCAAGTTCATGTTCGGAGATCGACTCGGGATTGGGAGCGGTGTGTGAAATGACCGAGCATGCTGAAAATGGATTTTATGGTTTTACAGTAAGTACACTAAGAGTGTCGCTCATTTGTTTTCTATGAGTCGTCGAGCTATCTCGATTTGTAACTGCTCACAGAGGATTCATATTTACAGTTTATGTTTTAAGTCCCGACATCATTCTTTAACAGTCTAACGTTAGTAGGGGGGGGGGGCTAGCTCATTCAGATGGAAATCTGTTCGCTCGTCAAATGTTTTTACGAAAAGAGGCATCAGAATATTAAAACCACACCAAAATACCATCATAAACCTAGATAGCTTAAAAGTAAAGCGCTCTGAAAAGAGAGATTTGGGTGCAAATCCCTTTCTGGGTTAAAATCCTGAGGTGTTTTGATAAATAATGCGTTTATGTTTACTATGGTATAAAATTTATTGATTTTTTTTTAAACTTGGAAAGATTGGAGTAGAATTTAATAAAAAAATAAATTATTTACATTTTATTTTAAATTTATATTATGCAAATGAAGCGATAAACTTAATCATATTCTATTTATTCACTCTGATATACACATGCATGCATGTGTACATGTAAGGTTTACATGTAAAAAAAAAGTAGTTCCGGATAGATGTTGTCAAGGGGGTGTGTCCCCATATACCAAGGTATGTTATACAATATAATACATGTCCCTCCATCTGTATCAGCCAATCAAATGAGGCGTTATAATCAAAATTAAATTATTAATAAATATATCTTAAAAATCACTTTTCAAATCAGTCTTTTTTCCATATTAAATATTATTTATAAAGTACACTTATATCATGCACACAATTAATATGGCTTAAGGTACCTCACTACACCAAGACTTATATGTTTTAGTACACTACTTCACAAGATGGCGATTTAAATATGTTGTCAAATTGTTTGTATCAATCGATTTGATTGTATATTGGCTTAACTCAGTGGTTAAAGTGTCGGGCACGAGAAACGCAGATCATGTCGAATCCGTCTGGGGCTTTAGTTCATATTTACTGAATTAAATTTTTAAAAATATTTTTTTTTATATAGAATTGCACATTTTTTCGCCCATTTGACAGATACTTTTTATCCGTTATGCTATCTATCAGAATCAAGCCATTTTCTGCTGATTTCAAACTATTTCAAAGTGTAGTATAATAATGATAAATTAGTAATTACCAAATAAATAAAAAGATTCGGCACATAGTTCAACGAGAAACGTTTTAGTTGAATCTCGAACACAGTGATATTCGTATTTTACTGTTGAATCTTCACATGTTCCTGTACATTTTGATAGTGCTCTTTGCTGGTATTCACTGGCAGTTGGACAATATGGTACTTTACTAACCGTTTCTTTGCAAACGTTACTGTTTGACGTGACAATCTGTAAAAAAAAATGCAAATTTCATCTTTGTAAACTTCATTACTGGTGATAATATAAACTTGAATATAATATCTCTGACAATTTATTAGTACAATAAACATTAAACAGTACAATAACAACAAGGTCATCCGTTGGAAACGGAAAACCCTAATGAAGTTCAATGTTATTCAGGTAAAGGCGTTTGCATGTTTTACACAGCAGAGCAGGTAAACTAAACATTTACAGTAAGGTAACAAAATTACATCATAAGGTATATTTGACGTCTTTCGTTTAGCAGTGAGAGAAAAGAGTCCTTATGAATGATTTGCGATTGCATATTTTTTCAGAGAATTTTCATAGATTAATCAGTTCAATTAATAAACCATTTCAAGTGGACCTGGTCATTATTTTTTAAATATTTAAAAACTATGGCAGTAGTAAATTAAACTGGATATCCTGTTCATATATAACTATGCCTAACCGGAAAATGCTTACCAGAGAAAACGATAACAACAGCATCAACCGGAAGAGAAAGGAAACTTTGAAATTAATCTTTATTTTAAATGTTTTCTTTTCCTAAAAATACAAATAAAATAGATAAAATATAGATAAAACATACACAATTTATTGGTATAAATATCCTTGACACATCATATCATCCCTCAAAATAACAATATGGTCATAAAAAAGATATTAAATGGATATCATTAATATATTATATGAAAGGCGTTTTTGCACGTTATGATATGCTAATACGAAAAGCGTGATTTTCATAGTCCACAGCAAAATGCTCATGGTAAAGCTTGGTTGGTATGATTAGGTATAAAACAGTGTTTCAATTAAGCTGTAAAATTGAATTAAACTAAATTATAACTAAAGATAGATATTTGAGAAACATAACTATTTTACCAAGAATGGCTTGATATTAATATATTAAAATGCTCAAGAGTTGTTTTGTCGAAATTAAAGTATGTCAGTGTAAATTCGTTTTCTACAAATTAAGAAAGTTTCATGGTCATTTTTATCAACATTTTTGCATGTAAAACAATAGGAAGTACCAATAATATCAATAGTCATGATATTATTTACACATTTTTATGCATATTTTATATCATTTGTGACATTGCTTAATAAGAAAAAAAGAATACTTTACAATCATCGATAAATTACTTATTAATAAGCATGCGCGATTTTCAAATGTTTATCAAGCTATGAAGGAATCAATTTTAACAATGCATGCATTGAACTTTATAGCAGAAGTTAAACTGAATACAATCGTCCATATTTTTATGTACTTGTAGATATACAGTTTATGACAAACCAATCTAAATAATTCACAGGAAAATTCAACTAAATACTTGTAGCTCAGTTCATAAAATGGAAATATATTAAAAAATATGAACTTGTTTTGATGGTCATGTCTTTTTGTTGTAAATTTTCTTCATGCAATAAACCGTGTAGAACTGCAAACTGTCGCAAGATTATTAAGAATTTTATTCATAATTTTGAATTGGCGTTACATGTAAATCAACAAACACTTTTGCAATCATAAACCTTCTGCTTGTATTTTATTCGATCGGTGTAAAGCAGAATAATGACCCCGGTCATTATTCAACTTTACACCGGCAGTAAGGGTCTAAATGAACATTGAATTTTCTTAATATAAAGAAACTTTCTCGTAAACGTTGTCAATTTTGGTGCTATAGGTCTAAAAAAAATCTTAAATACATTGATTCTGTTTAAAACATATTTACATTCAAAAGCGCATTTACTGTTTAATACCAAAGTTTAATCCGTGTTTTTGATTTAAATTAACGCCTTAAACGACAACTCTGGCAAAATTTACAGACATCAGATAAATTAAAATCAGTTGCAAATAGTCAATTTTAGATTACATTTTTTAAACCAAGAATATTAAAAAAACTTTTATTGAATGATTGAGAACATACAAACCCCTACATTCCGTTGCATTGCGTCAGTTTGCAGCTTTCGATCTTTATGCAACGACTGTTTCTTTTGGGAAACGTCCGGTAGTTTATTGACCTGATCCCTTATTTTGTTGTTTGTTTCTTTCACACACTCCATTGGTGTTTCTTTCATCTTCTGATCCATGTGCGTTTCGACATTTCTCTGGCCAAATGCATTATGAACTTTGTTCAACTGTGTAAAATCAACAAAAAAATCAGCTCGATATTTTTAACGGATTATTTATCATAAAATGCAAAAATGTATTTTTTTTTTAAATCTACAGTTATTTTAAGAGGATTGGATGATTGTTGCCACTTTTAGACTATTTATTAATCTCCTTAAGAAGAGTTCTGTATAAAGATATAACGATAAAATTAAATTTAAAAGTTAAGATATATGAATGTTTTCTTTACTAAATGATCGTTATGGCTAAACAAATTATATCTAAAAATTTAAGGATAATTTGTTTACCACTCCGCCTTCTTAAAAACCGTATAACTGTTTTTTAACGCAGTTGCGATTTTTTTCAAATTGTTTCTGAAAAATGTAATATTTGCGATTTACATCTTTTTGATTTTACACTTACTCTTAATTTTAAATGGACACCACTTATTTTTTTATGCTGCAAAAAGGCATATATTATTGATCAAAATAACTATCACTATTTGGAGGAATGGCAGATCCACCAATGAACTTCCGATAGGTAGACATGCTCTCGTTTTGTTTACTTCTTATACTTCCGGTTTTGACTATATTCGACAAAGCATTCATAAGACTTTGTTTTAAATAGGTTCGTTCCTTTGTTTTTGAATAACCATTTTGGGTCACCTCTAGTCTGAAAATTCTGCATCATATATTAATTCTCTCGTATATTTATATTTTACAATGCCAAATAAACTATAACAAATAAAAGAGTTAAAAGAAAATTACGTAAATACAAATTTCAGAAAAGGACTTTATTTTGTGGCGGGGGATTTTCAAGAAAAAAAACATTTTTTTATAACTCAATAGTTTTAGAGTACTTTTACTTTAACTTCCTAATTTTCAATGCAGACCAAACTTCCAGATAGTTTAATTTGTGCATTACGATCTATTCATGTTGTTCCGAAAAACATATTTGAACATTTTTTAATATTTTTATCGACATATTTTGACGTATTTAGTTGATATTTCATAGAAGTCAAGAAAAATAAACTCTAATATTTGCCTAAAATTAGCTTATTTTATGCCGTATCTCAAAATTTTGAGGTATGAACCCTACATTTTTTACTTTTACATGAAACATTAGATTTATGCCAATTTAAATGCAAAGTTTTGGAAAGAGGGCTTTACTAATATTTTATTTGTTTATTTTCGTTATAATTTGATTACTCCAACACTTTGGGACAATCTTAACATTGCTCCTGTGTTCATTATGTACTAAGTCTGGCATTTAAAGCCACCAGTAAAGCAAGGTATTTTAAAATTTGACTTAAATATTACCTTTATATTCACTACATGTGTTCAATTTCATACGGTTTTAAAATTATAATTAAATAAACTATATTTGCTTGATTTCTTCATAGAATCAATTTCCATGCCAAATTTTAGCAATAATTACAGGAAAAGTATCATTTCTGTTTTTAATATTTAAAAATGGCATGTGACATGGGTCACAAATAAAACTAGTAGACTAATTGTTCTTGAACAATTAGAGGTCTTTCCACCCTACTATTTTTTTAATAAATTGCTAGATTGCTCAGTAAGGTATACAAAAATAGTATACCTGTGTTATATGTTGTACTAGAAAATTAGAATACTGCAAAGCCATAAATGAGTTTTAAGAGATTATTTTGTATTTCAAGCCATGATTGCTTTAAGAATTCCGTTGTTTATCGTAGATATCTTTTGAATTACTTTTTCTGAATTTTTTCCCATTTACTCTGAACAAAATTGATGTGCTCGCCAAGTGAATATTCTTTACACAAGCATATAAACAGAAAACCTAACAATAGAAGAGCGTGTTCTAGAGGCTAGCTGTCTTTGTACAATATGAATGGGTTGACTGTAAAACAATTTCCACTTGAGTAACCACAGGACTTGATGCGATACCTGGCTGACCTAATTGAATACCTTATTGCGCAATCCAGCAAGCTATTGAAACCCTTACTAAAATTCTGTATCAAATGATATGATAATTCATTAATTAACAGATTTCCAAATGACCTTGACCTTTGACCTTTATGTCATTTTGTTTGGCCAAGGTAGACGCCTCCATTTTAAGTGGTCCGACGTCTTTATGATAAATAATAAAAAAGTTGAAAGTGATTTAATGGAAATGTAAATACTTTCAGGAGCAATTACTGTTAGAAGGGGGCCTCAGATCCTTTTGGTATGAATAGATTGAACAACCCTCTAAGTGTACTGAAGACATTGGTAAAAGTTCCAAGTCTCTATCTCTTATTGTTTCAGAGGAGTAGCGATAACAAGCATTTTGTACAATAGGGGCAATAACTCTGTAATTATTCAAAGGTATGAGCCAAGGGGCTGTATTTTAAAATGTCTTAAGATGTCCTACTACATCCATGAAAAAAATTTTCTCTACCACCCTAAACAAAAGAGATCTGAAAAATCATTAATTAACAGATTTCCAAATGACCTTGAGCTTTGACCTTTATGTCATTTTGTTTGGCCAAGGTAGACGCTTCTATCCCAAGTGGTCCGACGTCTTTATGATAAATAATAAAAAAGTTGGAAGTGATTTTATGGAAATTTAAATACTTTCAGGGGCAATAACTGCTAGAAGAGGGCCCCAGATCCTTTCGGTATGAATAGATTGTACAACCCTCTAAGTGTACTAAAGACATTGGTAAAAGTTCCAAGTCTCTATCTCTTATGGTTTTAGAGGAGTAGTGATAACAGGCATTTCCTTGTCAAAGGGCAATAACTCTGTAAGTTCTGGGAGTTTTTTGACACAGGGTCAATTGGTACCATAACTTTTAAGGAACAATTACATAAAGTTTAATTTGTTTGGATAACCCTAATAACAAAAAAGTCACTCCGAGCTAAATAGAAAAGAAGAAGAAGAAGAAGAAGAACTAGTAGACTAATTGTTCTCGAACAATTAGAGGTCTTTCCACCTATATTTTTTTTTATGTTTTGTTTCAATATAATTACTAAAACATTTTCTTCTGCGTTACTTAATGAAAAAAGGTTAAAAACTTAAATATATTTTTTTTTTTGACCTTGACCTTTGACCTTTATGTCATTTTGTTTGGACCAGGTAGACGCTTCCATCCCAAGTAGTCCGAAGTCTTTACGATAAATAATAAAAAAGTTGGAAGTGATTTTATAGAATATTGAATACTTTCAGGGGCAATAACTGCTAGAAGGGGGTCTCAGATCCTTTCGGTATAAATAGATTGAAGAACCCTCTAAGTGTAATGAACACATTGGTAAAAGTTCCAAGTCACTATCTCTTATAGTTTTAGAGGAGTAGCGATAACAAGCATTTCGTACAATAGGGGCAATAACTCTGTAATTATTCAAAGGTATGAGCCAAGGGGCTATATTTTAAAATGTCTTCAGATGTCCTACTACATCCATAAAAAAGTTTTTCTCTACCACCCTTAACAAAAGAGATCTAAAAAGTCATTAATTAACAGATTTCCAAATGACCTTGACCTTTGACCTTTATGTCATTTTGTTCGGCCAAGGTAGACGCTTCCATCCCAAGTGGTCCGAAGTCTTTACGATAAATAATTAAAAAGTTGGAAGCGATTTTATAGAAATTTAAATACTTTCAGGGGCAATAACTACTATAAGGGGGCCTCAGATCCTGTCGGTATGAATAGTTTGAGGAACCCTCTAAGTGTACTGAAGACATTGCTAAAAATTCCAAGTCTCTATCTCTTATGGTTTTAGAGGAGTAACGATAACAACCATTTCGCACACAAGGGCAATAACTTTGTACGTTTTGGGAGTTATTAAGCAAAGGGTCATTTGGTACCATAACTTTTTATGGTCAATAACATAAAGTAAAAATTGTTTCAATATCTCTTGAAATAAAAAAGCTGTCCCTGGAAAAAGGAAAAGAAAAAAAACTAGTAGACTAATTGTTCTCGAACAATTAGAGGTCTTTCCACCTTAGTATTTTTAATAAATTGCTAGATTGCCCGATAAGATATACAAAAAAAAATATTAAAATTGTGATATATATTGTACTAGAATTTTTTCCCACTTACTCTGAACAAAACTGATGTGCTCGCCAAGTGAATATTCTTTACACATTGTCAAGCATATAAAGAGAGAACCTAACAATAGAAGAGCGTGTTCTAGAGGCTAGCTATCGTTGTACAATATGAATGGGTTCACCGTAAAAACAATTTCCACTTGAGTAACCACAGGACTTGATGTGATACCTGGCTGACCTAATTGAATACCTTATTGCGCAATCCAACAAGCTATTGAAACCCTTACTATAATTCTGTATTTCAAAAGAAATGAAAATTCATTAATTAACAGATTTCCAAATGACCTTGACCTTTGACCTTTATATCATTTTGTTCGGCCAAGGCAGACGCTCCCATCCCAAGTAGTTTGAAGTCTCTATGATAGATAGAAAAAGAGTTGGAAGCGATTTTATCGAAATTTCAATACTTTCAGGGACAATAACTGCTAGAAGGGGGCCTCAGATCCTTTCGGTATGAATAGATTGAAGAACCCTCTAAATGTACTGAAGACATTGGTAAAATTTCCAAGTCTCTATCTCTTATTGTTTCAGAGGAGTAGCGATAACAAGCATTTTGTACAATAGGGGCAATAACTCTGTAACTATTCAAAGGTATGAGCCAAGGGGCTATATTTTAAATTGTCTTAAGATGTCCTACTACATCCATGAAAAAGTTTTTCTCTACCACCCTAAACAAAAGAGATATAAAAACTCATTAATTAAGAGCTTCTCAAATGACCTTGACCTTTGACCTTTATGTCATTTTGTTCGGCCAAGGTAGACGCTTCCATCCCAAGTAGTCCGAAGTCTCTATGATAAATAATAAAAAAGTTGGAAGTGATTTTGTGGAAATTTAAATACTTTAACTACTACAAGGTGGCCTCAGATCCTTTTGGTATGAATAGATTGAAGAACCCTCTAAGTGTAATGAAGACATTGGTAAAAGTTCCAAATCTCTATCTCTTATGGTTTCAGAGGAGTAGCGATAACAAGCATTTCCTTCTCAAAGGGCAATAACTCTGTAAGTTCTGGGAGTTTTTTGACACAGGGTCAATTGGTACCATAACTTTTAATGACCAATTACATAAAGTTTAAATTGTTTGGATAACTCTAAGAACAAAAAAGTCACCCCGAGCTAAATAGAAAAAAAGAAGAAGAATAAAAAACATAAAGAAATCAAGAGGTCTTTCACCTGAAAGGTGGAAAGACCTAATAATAAAAAACATAAGAAATACAAAAGGTCTTTCACCTGAAAGGTGGAAAGACCTAATAAAAGTAAGGCTAGTTTTTGCACTAGTAGACTAATTGTTCACGGAACAATTAGAGGCCTTTCCACCTTTCATAATGATTTTTAAAAAATCCCGAAAATGTTGATAATTAATGAGTAATTAGAGAAAAATCAATTTCCGACTCAATATCAAAAGGAAATAAAAAACGGCCACGACGGGTTTCGAACCCGAGACCATTAGATTTGCATTCCTTTACACTAACCACGAGG
Source organism: Magallana ariakensis (assembly GCA_020458035.1). Classification (NCBI taxonomy): domain Eukaryota; kingdom Metazoa; phylum Mollusca; class Bivalvia; order Ostreida; family Ostreidae; genus Magallana; species Magallana ariakensis. Next base: position 65,512,071 of record CM035812.1, on the reverse strand, counting down.
CCACGGCGACTCTTTACAGGTGCGTGTTTTAAATTCTATAGGCTGTCAATTGGATGCAAAACAATACACACCCGTATGGTTTAGATCCGCCGTGTTTACAGCATTCCGGAAACTGTTTATACAAGATTTAGATGCCTAATGAATAGATAGGCGCTTAGCGATTGGTGCATATGCCTATTTATTTATTAATAAAAAATCAGTGCTGCTTATAAACAATGCGGCCGAATAGCGTTGACTAAGAAATAAAAACAGGCCGCGTCAAACTCTGGTCGCGAGCGGCTATTTGAAGGTGTTGAAAAAAAAATGTAAACTAAATTCATATAAAATCGGGGTCAAGGAAGTAAGAGTTATCTTTCGTACAACTTCAACAAATAGCGTCACAGGTTGCTGAAAAAAAATGCAAACACAGATTTTCGGTCAAATATGAGCATGAATTTATTAGAAACAAATATCGAAGCGTTGAAATTTCGTTTCTCGGGATGATGGTTTGATGCCGCTGGAGTGTATAACTTTCTTCAATATGGTTCATTTCATTTCAAATTTGGCAGGCAATTAGATTCAGGTGTGAGGAACAATATTCTGAATTTTCGCCAAGTTCTACAGAGTTTTACTGAAGCTGGAATTTTTATTCAGAGGCGTTGTCTAAAACGCGGTCTGGAGTCAAATCGCAGTCAGACTTTCAGACTTTTAAAAAATTCTGACAAACGGTTGTAACACTTTGTTAGGTGTTATTTTAAAAAGAAATATTTAATTTTAAGTTTAAAAAAATCGAGTGTTAATTTGAAATAAGATTTCAATCCTTGCACAAAAGAAGGGGAGGGGGGGGGCTACATGTAATTGTACATATAAATGAATCTGATATATATTTGTTGCATAAACTAATGACACATCAGTTCTTAGAGGTCAAAGGTCAAAGTCAAAGGTCAAGGTCAAACCTAAAAATAGGGGGTGGTTGGGGGGGGGCGGTGGCTAATTCATTGTACACATATAAATGAATCTAATATATATGTTGCACAAACTTATAACACATCAGTTGTAAGAGGTCAAAGGTCAAGGTCAAAGGGTCAAGGTCAAAGGTCAAGGTCAAGGTCAAAGGTCAATGGTCACACCTTAAAATAGGGGGGGGGGGGGCTAATTCATTGTATACATATAAATGAATCTGATATATTTCAGATACTTATTACACCTCAGTTCCAAGAGGTGAAAGTTCGAAGGTCAAGGTCAAAGGTCAAGGTCAAAGGTCAAGGTCAAACCTAAAAATAGGGGGTGGTGGTGGGGGGGGGGGGGCGGTGGCTAATTCATTGTACACATATAAATGAATCTAATATATATGTTGCACAAACTTATAACACATCAGTTGTAAGAGGTCAAAGGTCAAGGTCAAAGGTCAAGGTCAAAGGTCAAGGTCAAAGGTCAATGGTCACACCTTAAAATAGGGGGGGGGCTAATTCATTTATACATATAAATGAATCTGATATATTTCAGATACTTATTACACCTCAGTTCCAAGAGGTGAAAGTTCGAAGGTCAAGGTCAAAGGTCAAGGTCAAAGGTCACACTAAAAAAAAAAAATAAAAATAAAAAAAAATAAATAAATGGGGGGGGGGGAGGATTTGATGTGTTTTTGAAGTTAATGAAATTTAAAGGGGCATTACAGCTAAAAGGGGGCGTCCGACCCTTTTGGGATCAATAGAATGAGGAACCTTCTAAGTGTACTGAAGACATTGGTAAAAGTTTCAAGTCTCTGTCTCTTATGATTTCAGAGGAGTAGCGATAACAAGCATTTCGTACATTAGGGGCAATAACTCACTAACTGTTTCAAGGTTGGGGCTTAAGGGCTACATTTTAAAATGGCTTAAGAAGTCATACTACATCCTTGATAAAGTTTCTTTATGCCACCGTAAACAAAAGAGATACGAAAAGTCATGAATACACAGATTTTCAAATGACCTTGACCTTTGACCTTTAAGTCATTTGGATCGGCCAAGGTAGACGCTCCCATCCCAAGTGGTCCGAAGTCTCCATGACGAAAAGTAAAAAAGTTGGAAGTGATTTAATCGAATTTTAAATACTTTCAGGGGCAATAACTGATAGAAGGGGGCCTTGGACCCTTTCGGTACGAATAGATTGAAGAAGCGTCTAAGTGAACTACAGAAATTAGTAAAAGTTCCAAGTCTCTATCTCTTATGGTTTCAGAGGAGTAGCGAGAACAATCACTTCATACACAAAGGGCAATAACTTTGTAAGTTCTGGGTGGTATCAGGCAAAGGGTCATTTGGTGCCATAACTTTTAATGGTCAATCACATAAAGAAAAAAATGTTTCAATATCTCTGGAAATAAAAAAGCTGTCCCTGGAAAAAAAGAGAAGAAAAAAAATAATAATAATAACTAGTAGACTAATTGTTCTCGAACAATTAGAGGTCTTTCCACCTCATTATTTTTATGTTGATAATAATTTTGTTTCAATTCACTTAATGGCATTTTTTCTCTGCGTTATTTCATTAAAAATTGTCAAAAGATTAAGATTGCAAATTTTTTTCTTTGACCTTGACCTTTGACCTTTATGCATTTTGTTCGGCCAAGGTAGACGCTTCCATCCCAAGTGGTCCGACGTCTCTATGATAAATAATAAAAAAGTTGGAAGTGATTTTATGGAATTTTAAATACTTTCAGGGGCAATAACTACTAGAAGGGGGCCTCAGATCCTTTCGTTATGAATAGATTGAAGAATCCTCTATCTGTACTGAAGACATTGGTAAAAGTTCCAGGTCTCTATCTCTTATGGTTTCAGAGGAGTAGCGATAACAAGCATTTCGTACAATAGGGGCAATAACTCTGTAATTATTCAAAGGTACGAGCCAAGGGGCTATATTTTAAAATGTCTTAAGATGTCCTACTATAGCAATGAAAAAGTTTTTCTCTACCACCCCAAACAAAAGAGATCTAAAAACTCATTAATTAACAGATTTTCAAATGACCTTGACCTTTGACCTTTATGTTATTTTGTTCGGCCAAGGTAGACGCTTCCATCCCAAGTGGTCCGAAGTCTCTACGATAAATAATAAAAAAGTTGGAAGTGATTTTATAGAAATTAAAATACTTTCAGGGGCAATAACTACTAGAAGAGGGGCTCAGATCCTTTCGGTATGAATAGAGTGAAGAACCCTCTAAGTTTACTGAAGACATTGATAAAAGTTCCAAGTCTCTATCTCTTATGGTTTCAGAGGAGTAGCGATAACAATCATTTTGTACACAAGGGCAATAACTATGGAAGTTCTGGAAGTTATTAAGCAAAGGGTCATTTGGTACCATAACTTTTTATGATCAATAACATAAAGAAAAGATTGTTTCAATATCTCTTGAAATAAAAAAGCTGTCCCTGGAAAGAAGAGAAGATAAAAAATAATAATAACTAGTAGACTAATTGTTCTCGAACAATTAGAGGTCTTTCCACCTCATTATTTTTTATGTTTTGTTTCAATATAATTAATAAAACTTTTCTCTGCGTTACTTTATAAAAAAAAGTCAAAAACTGAAATATGTAACTTTTTTTGTTTGACCTTGACCTTTGACCTTTATGTCATATTGACTGGTAAAGGTCAACATTTCAATTTCAAGTGGTCTGATGGCCCTACGATGTAAGGTTCAAAAGTTGTAAGTGTTTTTAACGAAATTAAGAAACTTTCAAGGGCGATAACTGCTGCAAGGGGGGCTCGGGCCCTTTCGGTATGCATAGATTGAAGGAGCCCCTAGATGAACTGAATACATTAGTAAAAGTTTCAAGTCTCTACCTCTTATGGTTTATGAGAAGTAGCGATAACAAGCATTTTTTACAATAGGGGCAATAACTCTATAATTGTTTCAATGTAGGGGCTGAAGGGTTATATTTTGAAATGTCTTAAGAAGCCCTACTATATCCATGAAAAAGTTTTTCTCTACCATCCTAAACAAAGGAGATCTAAAAACTCATTAATTAACAGATTTCCAAATGACCTTGACCTTTGACCTTTATATCATTTTGTTCGGCCAAGGTAGACGCTTCCATCCCAAGTGGTCCGAAGTCTCTACGTATATTAATAAAAAAGTTGGAAGTGATTTTATATAAATTGAAATACTTTCAGGGGCAATAACTACTATAAGGGGGCCTCGGATCCTTTCGGTATGAATTGATAGAAGAACCCTCTAAGTTTACTGAAGACATAAGTACAAGTTCCAAGTCTCTATCTCTTATGGTTTCAGAGGAGTAGCGATCACAAGCATTTCGTACAATAGGGGCAATAACTCTGTAATAATTCAAAGGTATGAGCTAAGGGGCTATATTTTAAAATGTCTTAAGATGTCCTACTACATCCATGAAAAAGTTTTTCTCTACCACCCTTAACAAAGGAGATCTAAAAACTCAATAATTAACAGTTTTCCAAATGACCTTGACCTTTGACCTTTATGTCATTTTGTTCGGCCAAGGTAGACGCTTCCATCCCAAGTGGTCCGAAGTCTCTATGATAAATAATAAAAAAGTTGGAAGTGATTTTATGGAAATTCAAATACTTTCAGCGGCAATAACTGATAGAAGGGGGTCTCAGATCCTTTTGGTATTAGTAGATTGAAGAACCCTCTAAGTGTACTGAAGACATTGGTAAAAGTTCCAAGTCTCTATCTCTTATGGTTTCAGAGGAGTTGCGATAACAAGCTTTTCGTATACAAGGGCAATAACTTTTTAAGTTCTTGGGGCCATTAGGCACAGGGTCATTTGGTATCATAACTTTTAATGTTCAACCACATAAAGAAAAAAATGTTTCAATATCTCTTGAAATAAAAAAGCTGTCCCTGGAAAAAAAGAGAAGAAAAAAAAAATAATAACTAGTAGACTAATTGTTCTCGAACAATTAGAGGTCTTTCCACCTCATTATTTTTTAATGTTTTATTTCAATATCATTAATAAAACATTTTCTATTCGTTAAATAATAAAAAAAAAGTCAAAAATTTAAATATGTAATTAATTTTGTATGACCTTGACCTTTGACCTTTATGTCCATTTTGACTGGTAACGGTC